>CABHPQ010132206.1:2367-14732 GCA_902168405.1 Peromyscus aztecus | reverse complement strand
AACAAGACCAGCTGAGGATCCAGCGAGACTTTTAAGATTCTGCTACACATGGGGAATCTTTCCACATCTGATATTTTCTTTTGTTTCTTTCTTCAAAGACTTTAATTTCTTGTCATACATGTATTTCACTTCCTTGGTTAGAGCTACCCCAAGATACTTTGTGTTGTGTGTGGCTATAGTGAAAGGTGTTGTTTCCTTAAGTTCTTTCTCAGCCATTTTATAGTTGATATATAAGAGAACTACTGATTTTTTGAGTTAATGTTAATATCCAGCCACTTCACTAAAGGTGTTTATCAGCTATATGAATTCTCTGGTAGAATTTTTGGGATCCCTTATGTATACTATCAAGTCATCTGCAAATGGAAATACTTTGACTTCTTTTCCAGTTTGTATACCAATGATCTCCTTGTGTTGTCTTATTGCTCTAGCTAGAAATTTTATTATTATATGGAATATATAAGGAGAGAGCAGATAGCCTTGTCTTGTTCCTGATTTTTGCTTTGAGTTTCTCTCCATTTAATTTGATGTTGGGTGTCAGCTTGTTATATATAGCTATTATTATATTTAGGTATGTTCCTTGTATCTCTGATCTCTTCAAGGGATATTAGATTTTGTCAAAGTTTTTTCAGCATCTAATGAAATGATCATGTGATTTTTTTCCTTCAGTTTGTTTAGATGCTAGATTATGAAATTGACAGATTTTCCTACATTGAACTATCCCTGAATCTCTGGGACGAAGACCACTTGACCATGGTGGATGACATTTTTAATGTTTTCTTGAATCCATTTTGCCAGTATTTTATTGAGTATTTTTACATCAATGATCATGAGAGAGATTGGTTTCTAATTCTCTTTCTTTGTTAAGTCTTTGTGTGGTTTGGGTATCAGGCTAACTATGGACTAATAAAAAGAATTTGGCAATGTTCTTTAAGTTTCTGTTTTATGGAATAATTTGAGGAGTACTGGTATTTTTGGAAGTCTTGTAGAATTCTGTATTGAAACCATCTGGCCCTGGACAGTAGAAGCAGAAGAAAGCAACCTTAAGAACAGCATCATGGAGATGCTAGAGGCCTTTCAAGAAAAAAAATGAAAAATGAAATGGAGGAAAAGATAAAAAAAAAAGTGGAAGAAATCAATAAATAAATTGAGAAAAAGACAAACAAACAATTGTGTTGTTGTTATAATCCAATATTTATCCATAGTGATCTGATAAGTTACAGGGGGTAATTCAAATTTTTTTGTATCTAGTAACACTTGTTTTGTGATAGAATATGTGGTCAATTTTGACAAAGGTTCCATGAGGTTCTAAGAAGAAGGTATAACTTTGGGGTTTGGGTGAATCATTCTGTAGATATCACTTAGGTTCATTTGAGTCATATCATCTATAGTTCTATAATTTCTTTGTTTAGTTTCTATCTGGAAAGCCTGTCCATTAGTGAGAATGGGGTATTGTAGACTCCAACTGTTAACATGTGGGGCTTGATGTGTGATTTAAGCTTTAGTAATTATATGTTTACAAATGTAGTTGTTCTTGTATTTGGGGCATAGACATTCAGAACTGAAACATCATCTTAGTGGATTTGTCCTTTGATGGATATGAAATATCTTTCTCCATCTCTTTTGATTTTTTGTTTGTTTGTTTGAAGTCTATTTTGTTATATATTAAGATATCTATACCAGGTTGCTTTTTAGGTCCATTTGATTGGAAAATCTTTTCCCAATACTTTACTCTGAGGTACTGTCTTTCTTTGATGTTGAGGTGTGTTTCTTATATGCAGCAGAAGTATAGATCCTGTTTTTGTATCCATTCTGTTAGCCTGTATCTTTTTATTGATAAATTGAGTACATTAATACTTAGAGATATTAAATACCAATTCTTATTATTTCCTGTTCTCTATTGTTGGTGGTGGTATAGTGCATGTGTGTGTGTGTGTGTGTGTGTGTGTGTGTGTGTGTGTGTGTGTGTTTGTGTGTGTGTGTCTGTGTGTGTGTACGTGTGTTTTCCTTTTGGGAGTTTGCTGGTGTGGGAATATCTATTGCCTGTGTTTTAATGGGTATAGCTAACTCCCTTGGTTAGGAGTTTTCCTTCTAGTACCTTCAATGGAGCTGGACTTGTGGATAGGTGTTGATTAAATTTGACTTTTTCATGAAATATCTTATTTTCTCCATCTATGGTAATTGAAATTTTTGCTGGGTACAGTAGTCTGTGCTGGCATCCATGGTCTCTTAGAGTCTGCAAAAGTTCTGTCCAGGCTCTTCTGGCTTTTATGGTTTCCAATGAGAAGTTGGGTGTAATTCTGATATGTCTGCTTTATATGTTACTTGGCCTTTTTCCTTTGCAGCTGAATATTCTTTATTCTATATGTTTAATGTTTAGATTATTATGTGTAGAGGGAAGTTTTTTTCTGGCCTACTCTATTTGTTGTTCTGTAAGCTTCTTATACCTTTAAGGTATGTCCTTCTTTAGGTTTGAAAATTTTTTTTTCTATGATTTTGTTGAATATATTTTCTGGGCCTTCTAGTCCTATTTTTCTTAGATTCAGTCTTTGCACAGTGTCCCAGATTTCCTGTGTGTTTATGTCAGGATAGTTTTAGATTTTATATTTTCTTTCACTGATAATCTATTTCCTCTACCATGTCTTCAATGCCTGAAATTCTCTCTTCCATCTCTTGTATTGTGTTGGTATAAGACAATACCTGCTTGCATCTGTAGTTCCTATTCATTTACCTTGGTTTGCCATTTCCAGAATCCTCTCAGTTTGTGTTTTCTTTATTGCATCTATTTCAATTTTCAGATATTGAACAGTTTTATTTGTTTCTGTCAACTGTTTGCTCTTTTCTTGGTTCTCTTTATTCTTTAAGAGATTTATTGATACCTATCATTTTTTTTATTTGTCTTTTCCTCCATTTCTTTAAGGAATCTTTTTTCATTTCCTCTTTCAGGATGTCTGTCATCTTCATAAAATTATTTTTAAGGTCATTTTCTTATGCTTCAACCATATTGGAATGATCAGCTCTTACCATCTTAGGATAGGTGGGCCCTGGTGGTGAAACATTGCCCATTCTGTTAGTGATTGTGTTCTTACATTGTCACTTAGGAATGTGCATTTGAGATGATTATAGGTCTAGTCATTGATTCCTGTGTTTGTTCGATGAATGTATTATTTCTTGGCTTCTTTTTACTTTCTGGTCTGGTGAGCTAACTGACCAGGGTTCTGGTGATATGTGAGTCTTCAATTTCAGTAGGGTGTCTCTGCTGGAGCTTTGGGGGCCTTGGATATCTTGATCCAGTCTGGTTTCTCATAAATCCAAAATCTTCCTGGGTCTCTAGATCTAGCCTGGCATCCAATAAAGTCTGAGGTATCTAGGGCTAGTCTTGCCTCAAGTTCCAGTGCTAAGGGTACTATTCTTACCAGTGTGGACTGTGTCTGACCCTATGTTTTCTGCTGAAATTCTGCAGAATGACTGCTTGTTGACTGATGAGGATGGTCGTGGCTGGTATAGGCTGTGCTACAGTGGTAGAAGTCCATTGGGGTTTGGGGGAGGGCCCAGTGGGGACAGGGACTAGCTGGAATGGTGTGAGCTTGGGGAAGATGGTCTGGAACAGAATCCAGGGAGGGATACAGTTCAACTGACAGGCAGGTCACTCATCTGTTCTGGCTTGTGTGGCCTGGGCCTGAATAATGGAAGTCTTCTGGGTGAGGGGAGGGCCCAGCATTAGGGCTAGAGACTTCCTGGGGCAGTGTGGACTTGGGGAAGAGTTATCCCCTTCTCTTACTTTTTAAGAGTTCTTTTGAAATATGTCTTCAGAGTCCTGTTTTGGGTTCTGTTTTGCTAAAATGATGTCTTAAGCTCACTCTTAAGAGCGTATATAAAATGAATGAACAGAAGGACTCTGAGCACTTGGCTTTAGGCTAATCAAGATCCAATAGCATAATAGCACTATTGTCTTAACGCTGCAGTGTGTACTACAGACTCTCATTGTTTAGTACACAGCTATTTAGTGATGACTCTTATCTTTGAACAGTTCTGGGTTATTGAAATCTTACATTTATTTACAGACTAAAAGTAATTTAAAAGAAATACTCACAATGGGAGATTTTAATTAAGATGCAATTTGGTTTGACATGGTGTTTCAGCTATAGTAGGCATTCAGTAAATGTTCTAAATGGATCAATAATTTTAAGGTTATTTATATGGCCCAAAGTTTTCATTTATATACTTTACTCTTAGCTGAGACTAAATATATGTTTCTTGACTTGATGAAGCACTCATCTAACTATATATTTATAATATATGTTCTTGAGAGGATATTTTTTATGTGTACTAAAAGTAAAATATTACAATTTGCTACTTATAAAACTAAAATGGATATGATTAGATAATGATTTCTATACATTAGATATAACAGCATAAACAATTATATGTCTTATTTAATTTTAATGACATACTCATTGTATTCAGTAAATCTGCTGTAATTATAAATTAAACATTTTGATGGAAACTGATGAAAATTTTTAAGGAATACAAGCACCAAAGGCTCCTGAGTTTTGTCACTTCTTGCTAAAGAAAAAAATAATATGTGTTTGTAATAGAAATGAGATTTTTAAATTTATGCCCATTCTATTACAATGAGTTTTTACCATAGGTTAAACCTCCAATAGCTTCCCTTTTGTAACATTCTCAGAATGAATTATACTCTTCTCAGTGTGTGTGTTTGTATGCAGACACACACACTGGCTGAGGCACACTCAGGCAGGTTAAAGGACAACTTGTGGTAGTTACTTCACTCCTTCCATACTTTGGGTCCCAGGGATGGATCTCAGGCCTTCAGGCTGGGCAGCAAATTCCTTCTCTGCCAAGCTATCAGTGGTTCCTTCATTGCCATTTCTATCCTATAGTCTAAGGTCCAGTTCAGACTTCTCTATCTGTGCTTTTACTCTAGCACTCTACCCATTCAATTTGAGAAAAAAATATTTGGGTTCAATTTTATAGATTTCTTTTATTTTTGAGAGTACAATGTAGTTACATACATCATTTCTTCTTCCATATGCATGTATGTATATTCCTAAATATAATGTGTTCAATCTGTATAATGTTGCTTGTTTGTATGTTTTAAGTGATGATTACTTGGTATCCAAGTAATCCAACTGATATGGTCTTCCCTGGAGAAGACTATTTTCCTTGACTTTTAACATTCCTTAGTTGCCTCTAGTTCTTTGTGTAGGATTGAAGTCTCACAATGTTTTGAATCTACTTTGGAATGTCTATTGTTGTTATCCTTGTTTAGTTTAGACAATCATGTTAGTGTTACTTTATGGGTATAACTTCTGACATAACTGGAAGAAATCTCACAGCATCTGCCAGATCCTCCACCTCTTACAATTTTTGTGTTGCCTCTTAAACAATATTCTCAGAGTCTTGGGTGAAGAAGTGTTTCGTAGGTATATATTTTGGAACTGGACTCCATTACTTTGCATTTTGGTTGGCTATGATATTTTATAATGGTCTCCATCTGTTGAAAAGGAACTTTCCTTGATGAATTGTAACTACTATATTTATCTGTGTGTTTAAGAGAAAGTATTTCACATATACTCAGAGTTTATACTGTTCAGTTAATTAGTGGTTGTAGAATCTCCTTCAATATCCATGTCTTCACTAGCCCTGAGTAGTTGGTAGGTTGTCAGTACAAGGCACTGTTTCCCTCTTGTTAAACAGGTATTACATTCAAATAGAAAGCTGTTGATTAAGGCCAAGGTATACTTTACTCTTAATGTTATCCTTAAGGTCAATCTGGTCACTTTTGTGGCTCATAAGTGTCATAATTTGGTAGGACTGTTGGTTGCTTTCTTTCTTTGAAAGCCTACATGGCAGCTTCTGGAATTCTGAAAGCTAGTCCTCAGGGAAGAGGTATTTAAATCAATTTAAAAGTATATAAAAGAATTATACGAGCCTCTGATAAATCAGGTGTGTTTCCTGAGGAGATGTTCAGGCCTTAAAGTGCTCACTCTGCAAGTTAAGATGAGTACCTCAAATCAGATCCCCAGTCCCCATATAAAAAGGATGGATATGGCTGTATAAGTTTGTAACATCAGCACTAGGGGGATCAGGGAGGTGGAGACAGATAGATTCCTGGAGCTCACTGGCCAGATTCTCTTTACAAATCAGTGACTTCCACTTTCATTAATACTATGTCTCAAAAAAAGTTTGAGAGGGATTGAGAAAGAAACTGATACTGATCTTTGCCTTTCACCTGTATCTGCATATATGTGTTCATATACACATATATACTATATACTTTTAATAGATAATATTTTTAATTATTTGAGAATTTTATACACACATACAGATATTTTGGTCATATATTCCTTTCTTTCCAAACTCTTACTACATCTACCCCTACCCACCCTACCTAACAAATCTTCTCTTTTTCTTTTCTACACGTGTGAAGTCTAGTTAGTGGGCACGTATACTCTTGGGTGTGTGGCCATCCCCTGGAAAGTGGTCAACCTGCCAAGGATCACAAACTGTCTTAGTTATGGTTTCGATTACTGTGAAGAGACACCATAACCACAGGAACTCTTACAATGGAAACTATTTAATTGAGCAGCTTACAGTTTCAGAGGTTTAGGTCATTATCATCATGGTGGGACATGGCAGTGTTCAGGCAGACATGGTGCTGGAGAAGGGGCTGAGCATTCTACATCTTGATCTGAAGGCAGCAGGAAGTAAACTCAGACACTGTGCATGGCTTGAGCATATATGTGACTTCAAAGCCCACCTCCACAGTGACACACTTTCTCTAACAAGGCTATACGTAATCCAACAAAGCCACTCCCTATAAGCTAATGGGGACCAATTCCATTGAAACTACCAAATACACTTAAGGAAAACTAACTTTTCCTTACCCACAAGATATTAAATGCAAAAATCTCCTCAATTATAGAAGGAATTTTAATTGCTCTGTTCTGATTTTTTTCTTTCCTGTGACACTCCTTGTATACTCAATTTTTTTTAGAATTGAAATAATATTTTATTAAAAATTTACTAAAATAAGTATAATTCAAGTAATAAATACTGTGGTCCCCTGGGAATGGCAAAAATTTGAAACAGGTTTGATTTGAAGGGAACCCATTATACTCATTGGAACCTCATTTGGTGTAGGGTGTAGGGTATTACTTTTTCCTTTGTCTGGAAAAGTTTGCCTTCAAATACTGGTATAGCCCATTTCCTCTTTTCATTGATGTCTCTGTTCAAATCTACAACCTAGTAAAGGTATTTGTTCATCTCACTAGATAGACCCTCTTGAGTTATGATAGAATGCTTATTTTTTATTACTGCTTTCCTAAACTAAATTACATGTTTCCCTAATTACTTATTTAAAATCTTCTTCCCTCAAGTGGGTGTATATGAGTATAAAGCCAACTTTTGTTGTTTTAATTTATTAATGTAAGGTCAGAGTTTTGAATGTTGTTAACAAAATAGACAAACATAAATTTTCTCAACATTATTAAAATTCAATTAGTTAGTTTTACACAGCATTTTCTTCCTGGAATATCTGTAACTTCTTACAATAGCTGAACTGCCCTGTTCTTATGAAGCTTACTTGCCTCCTTAAGAACACAAATTGACTAACAGGTGGATACACAAAATGCAGCGTTGTAACATCCATCCACCTCTGTCAAATGTGGCATTCTTTATCTTTTCAAATTCTTTTCATTTTTGAACTCTTAGAATTTTTATGACTTTATTTCACCACAACCAACACCAGAGAATTAAAAAAATTTTTTTTGCAGTACTTCATTTTGCACATCTAACACTTTTGATAAAAGCCCAAATTCCTTTCCTTATTTTGTTCCTACAATAGCATGTATATTGAAATCAATTGACATGCAAACTATCCCTAATTGAATTTTAATACTCTCATGCAAACAATCTAAAGTATCCCAGTTTAAAAATTCCCTGGCCAGGCAGTGATGGCACATGCCTTTAATCCCAGCACTCAGGAGGCAGAGCCAGGAGGATCTCTGTGAGTTCAAGGCCAACCTGGTCTACAAAGTGAGATCCAGGACAGGCACCAAAACTTCACAGGGAAACTCTGTCTCAAAAAAAGAAATCCTGTAGATCTATGCTAGGGAAGCATACCCAATCAGAAATGTTATGTCTAGTTAAAATTGGACTGATAAGAGAAAATCCTATTCAAATGGGAAGAATGGATCTATGACATTTACAGGAAAATGGGTAGAAATCGAGATCTCCATAGTAAATGAGCTAAACGAGGACAAATATCACATGCTACAGAATGTATAAAATAGCTAGACCTATACACCCAGAGGGTGCATGGGAATTGAAGAGTTTTTCTTGAGGGCAGGAAGAAACATAAGGGGTGAATATGAAGAACAAGAAAGAATCACAAGAGAGGAAAATGGTAGGGACATAGTATACATTTTCTTTTTTACAGCAAATCTAGACTTTATTTTTAATGCATCAACACCGATATTTCTAGAAGAGGGAACATGGGATAGTGTTGGAGGCATTATGAGTAAAGCAACAATGCATGTGTCTAAAGATGTCATAAAGAATATATCTACTGAAAATTACTAAAATAATTATAATATAAACATGTTTTATATTCCATAGGCCTGTGAAGAAAGCTGTGTGGTCATAAGTGGAAAGTCTATTCTTGGAGTAATTTCTAAATAATGTGTATCTGTGTTGCATGTTCGTGTTCATTACTGACTGAAGATAAACAAATTTAAGCAAATAATTTTATGTCTCAACTTAAAACATACTTCATCAAACAAATATTTAAGTCACTAAGTCCTCTAAGGAATGAACAGCAAGTCACTTGGCAGGCTGGATCAAAGGTTTATGTTCATGTCTCACTTCCCAAAGTAAAATTCAGGGTTTTTTTGTAAGCTTTAGCATGTATTAAGAGAGGCTGGTTTTAGCAAAAGGGCTTAGATCAGCACTGCTGAATTGAATCTCTCTGACTCACTTTTCATTTTTCTTCTAACCAAACTCCCATTTCAAGCTTAAACTTCCTACAGATCAATTTTCTAATCCTTAAAGGTGCCTTGGATGACATTGCAGCCATCTATTTGAGGTGATTTTGCATCAGTTCAATACTGTAACTATGTATGTTTTGTAGATGAATTTATAAAGAATTATTCTCCTTGTAGTTTAAACAAACACATACTATTTCTCCCAAACCTGACACTTTTGTCTATCTCTTAACAAAGACTTTAGTTTGTTAAAAATCTTAACATAGGTTTTGAGTTTGTCTAAATAATGCATATGATATATTACTAGCCTTCCTTTACCATTGAAACAGAAAAATCAATGAAATAATTTTGATATATGTATACAAAATCTTCTTTTAATATACAATACATATTTAATATGGATTTTGCTGTGTGGAGGATCAAACCAAGGGCCTAGCACACAATATGTTAGCCCATATTCTCCTGCTCCTGCCCAGTTTCACATTTTGTTAGGAAGTTATCACTAAAGGGGCCTCAATAATGACTTGTGCCAATTAATCATTGTTGAAAATTGTGTCCCTCTGGTATTTACATTTTAAATCAATCTTTTAATGTCTTTAGAAAAGCAGCTTTGCTTCAAAATGGGCATGTTACTAACATTTATACCTATGGTCAAATATATTTTTATTCATTTGAAATAGAAATTTTCACCTTACAAATATAATAGTAAAATGATTTTACATACGGAGTTGGGCTTTGGGATTTATTTTCCTACTGTACAACAGTATCTTTTACCTCTATCAGTTCCCTGGACAACTCATGTTACCTTACCTGAACTGACTGTCTCACAGTTGTTTCTGAGATAAATTCAGGCGATGGAATAGAGTATAAAGTGAGGTTTATTTAACTCTATATCTGTAACGTCATGGTGTCTTTGTGTAATCACAAATATTTCACAATGCCAAATCTATTAAACATATAAATATGTGCAAAGTTTGGTACATAGATGTATGTATAATGGTTGTCTATAGTCTAAATTTCTCCTGTACCCAGGTACTTTAATCACTATGAAAAATGGAGAGACAAACTACTGATACATAGGAAAACTTTGGAAATAAAGTAGGTGGTTGACCTGCAGAAATGGCTCAGCTCTTGAGTGCTTAGTGCTGGTGCAGAGAATCCCGATTTGGCTCCGGCAACTATGTAAGGCAGTCTTTAAACCTGTCTTCTGTCCCCTGTTGATGCCCACATACATGAAGCATTCACTTACAAAAGGCATTCACACATAAACTAAATAATAAATCTAGTTTAAAATCTTAAAGTAAAGAATCACTTATCAAATATGCTCATGAAGAAAATAAAATTGTCTTTGTGAAAGGAAATTTAGGGGAAAGGGGCAGTTGAAGTCAATATTAATGCTTCCTCCTGCCATTGTGAGATATATCAAATGATCACAAATTTAATTCTTTACTGGATCACTATTCTCATACTACAGAAACTTCTGTATTAGACTTAATATTATTTTAACTATACAATCTATTAACTATATTAATAATATTAAATATATTAACTATACAATCACATGAATCAAGGCTAATGTAAAGATAGATTAAAATTTGTTCATTATATAGACAGATAGATAGATAGATAGATAGATAGATAGATAGATAGATAGACAAATGATAGAATTTTTGAGATTATGATATGATTACATTTCCCCTTTCCTTTTCCTACCTCCAAACCAGCCATATACTGCCCCCTACTCTCCTTCAAAATGATGACCTCTTTTTTCATGAATTTCATTACGTGCAATTATGTATGAGTAAATACATATATATATATACATATATGTATATATATGTACATATATATGTGTGTGTGTCTAAATATAAAATGCTTAGTCTGTATAATGTTACTGGAATGCATGTTTTCAAGGATAATTGGCACTGGAAAAGCAATTAGTGTGCTCTTCCCTAGGGACCACCACCTCCCAGCTTCAGTTGCTTATACCTCTTTATTCAGGTTTGGAGGCCTTGTGGGCTTCCCCACCCCATTCACTAGTTTCATCCTGTTCAACTCCAGTTTTGGTGTTCATATTGCTGAAACTTTATGAATATAGCTTCTAATGTTACTAGAAGACCAAATCTCACAACAAACTCCTTAATCTTGTGGCTCACAAGTATTCTCCCTTTTCAGCAATGGTCTCTGATCCCTATGTGTGGGAGACTTTTTTAGATGTACTATTGGGACTTGGTTTTGATTCATTTTGATTCATTGTGGTTTTCTATAATAGTCTCTATCTCTTGCAAAGAGAAGTGTTTTTGATTACTAATTGAGATTAGACTTAACTGTGGCTGTAATAACAAATGTTTATAAATTGTTGTGAGGGATTATGCTAGTTTAATAAACTAGTGGTTGTAGAAATTCCTCCAATATTCATGACTTCATTAGCCCCAAGTAGCTAGCTAGGTTTCCAGAACCAGGCATGTTTTCCCTCTTGTTCAAAAGGTTTTAAGTCCAGTTAGAAAGCTGTTGGTTATGGGTAAGGTATGGGTGCCACTAGTGTACCCTTATGGTTATCATCTCAGGCTGGTCATTGGTATGGTTCACAGACATCATAAATTGGTATATGCCTGATGCTTGCTTCCATCCTTTGTAAACTTGCATGATGCCTTCTGGTACTGTGAAAGCTAATTCTCATGGAGGAGGCTTTCAGATCAGTTGCAGCTTGGGAATATTTGGGTCCTGTTTCTGAAGTGCATGATGTCTTCAGCAATAGGGACCTGTCTTCTACCTCTGGGCAGTAACTAGGGGTAAGAGCAATAGGGTATATGTTTTGGAGTCTCTTTGACAGTCCCAGTCAACAACTCAACACTTAGATGTTGGGTGAAGATTATAGGATATCTTTCCTTTAAAGGTGGATTTTAAAGGTTTGATTTTTAGATGTGGGGCTAGTAGCAGAAATTTGTGATTGTCATGGATTTCAAAGAAAATAAGCGTCCTCTTTCCAGAGATCTAACAAAGTGAGCTTGTCATTTGCTTTTAAATAAAGAATGGTAAAACTAAGACACAGGTTTTCTGTCCTAAAGGGAAGATAATATTGACTTGGGACTTTGACCTGTCTGTTTCAGTGAGTGCAAACATGTTTTAATTCTAAGCTCCAAACATGTCTTCTTTCCCACTCAACATAACATTTTTACAAAAAATAAGGTGAAACTGAGAATGCAGTCAATGTCATTTATCAATGTACATACTTATTTGGCTGAGTAATATTAATTCTATGACTAAAACTATATTCTTCACAGGCTGACTTGGAAGGTGTCTGATTTTTAGATAGATAGATAGATAGATAGATAGATAGATAGATAGATAGATAGATAG
>CABHPQ010132202.1:0-10513 GCA_902168405.1 Peromyscus aztecus | reverse complement strand
CACACACACACACACACACACACACACACACACACACACACACACACCACTAAATAAGTCAATGATAAAGTTGGAGAATAACAGCATTTTCTTTGCAGACTTTGTGAGGAAGAGTGAAACACTCTGTAGAACTCTCCCACAGAGACTTCAGCAACAATAGGTGCTTAATGAATTCAGACTGCTCAGATTTCATGGCCAGTCTTCCCTCCAAAAACACTTCAAGCTCCAGCTGCCAGCTCAGGCACCCCTGCCAGCAGTCTCCCTAGACCTAATCAGTACTGGACACCAAGACACAGCTAACAAATGGTGCAATCAGGGGGAGACCTGATGCCATACACAGGCCACTGCTCAGAGCAGCCAGACTCCCAGGCTCCAGACCCGCTTAGGGAACAGCATGTAGAAAGACATACTAATGAGGGTCAGAGAGAAAGGATCTTTCTCTGTGAAGTGCTGAGGAAGCCAGAAGGCTGGCTGGAAGCCCCTGGCACAGTTTGCCTGAGCAGTGTTGAATTGAATTGAGGTAGGCACCTTGGCAAGATAGAAGAAAGCAGGCCACAGATGGGACAGCCGGGGAGGTCCAGTGACGAGAGCCACAGAGTGAGAAGCCAGACACATTTCTTTAGGAAGCCATCGACTTGGATGGTAAGTAACTTTGATTCTTTAAATACAATTTATGTTTAACGCATATGTGCCTCATCTGTTTGTGAAAATCTGTTGGCATATATATTTTATTTTCTGAATGAATCTAATATTTCCACTTATATATGTAATGTATATAATGTATATATATTATATGTATATTGTATAATGTAGGAATCCTAATGCATGGTGCACTGACTCCCCCACCTTTGTTCAGTAATTTCAATCCGTGTTTTTCAGTTTCTTTGCCCTCACTCTAACTGAGATGTGACGCTGGTCCTCAATTGAGAATTCATTAATTAGCAAAGGTAAAGAAGAGAAAGGTGCCGGGCGGTGGTGGCGCACGCCTTTAATCCCAGCACTCGGGAGGCAGAGGCAGGCGGATCTCTGTGAGTTCGAGGCCAACCTGGACTACCAAGCGAGTTCCAGGAAAGGCGCAAAGCTACACAGAGAAACCCTGTCTCGAAAAAACAAAACAAAAAAAAAAAAAAGAAGAGAAAGGTACACTATTTTTGTCAAATATAATTTTTCTGCTTTTTTTCCCCCTGATTTCATAAAGCAGTAAGCAACAGCCTTCAGAATAATGTCTTCGTCACAGGTCTTCGCAATGAAAGTGTGTGACCCTAGTCAGAACCATGGGAATGCAAGAAGGAATGAAGAAGAGCAGGAAGGGCAAGTCCGAGTGTGATGCCAAGTGTGGCCTCAAGCCAACCGTTAGGACACCTGGTAGAGTTGAATCTAGGTAAAGTGGGGCCTGTGACAGCTGCAGAGATGAAGAAGGGAATAAAGAGTGATAAAGTGTTCCACAGTTTTCCACAATACTGAGAAACTAGCGAATGTCATCTTCAACGGTAGACAGAAATAAGTAAATAAGTCAACATTCCTGTGATGGTGTGAATGAGAAACGACCCCATGGCTTGGGTATCAGAGCGCTTGGTCCCCAGTTGGTGGCACTGTTTGGTAGGTTGAGGAGGTACAGCCTTGCTGGAGGAAGTGCACCACCGAGGGTGGGCTTTGAGAGGTATACCCTGGTCCCACTTCCATCACGATCTCTCTGCTTCCTGCTCAAGGTTGAAGATGTGAGCAGTTGGCTCCAGCCACCATGCTGGCCTGCCTGCTGCCATGTCTCCCTGCCATGATGAGCTCCGACCCCTCTGGAACCATAAGCTGAAATAAGATCTTTCTTCTGTAAGTAGGTTTTGGTCATGGTATCTTACCACAGCCACAGTAATATGTGATTTTGTCACATATTTTATCACAGCCACAGAAAAGTAACTAATGCAATTACTTACTGTTTATTTGCTGGGATAATGGTTAAAGGGAAAGACTGTGTAACAAAAAAAAATGAGGGAGCAAAAGAATAAAACAGTAGGAAATGTTGATCCAAAAGAAAGGAAGAAAATCTAGAAAAAAAGTAGGTGGTTGGAAAAGAAAATACATTAACTGTCAACTGTAGGTTGATTTTTTTTTTAATTTTATTCTTTGGGGGCCCACCACCCGGCTCCCAAATAAGTACATGGAGACTTATTCTTACTTATGAATGCCCAGCCTTAGCTTGGCTTGTTTCTAGCCAGCTTTTCTAACTTAAATTAACCCGTTTCTCTTCTTCTATATTTTGTCTCTGGGTTTTTTTTAACCTTTCTTTATTCTATATGTCTTTCTTCCCTTTTTATTCCATGGCTGGCTGTGTAGCTAGGTGGCTGGTCCCTGGCATCTTCCTCTCCTTCTCCTCTTCTCGCTCCTCCCTCTTCTTCCTCCTATTTATTCTCTCTGCCTGCCAGCCCTGCCTATCCCTCTTTCCTGCCTAGCTATTGGCCATTCAGCTCTTTATTAGGTCAATCAGGTGTTTTAAACAGGCAAAATAACACAGCTTTACAGAATTAAACAAATGCAACATATCTTTGCATATTTAAACAAATATTCCATGGCATAAATGAACATAACACATCTTAAACTAATATTCCACAACAGTCAACTTTTCAGAAACTAGAATCACCTGGAACCTGGGGCCCTGGGACATCTTGGCTGTGTTAACCAAAGTAGGAAGATCCACCTACTTGGGTGGCACCTTTGCCTGGCTAGGAAGATGGGGTACCAGAAAGGGTGTGGAAACTCTACGCACCATCCATCCCCCATACTTTGTGTTCTGCATAGCTTCCACTTGGCTGATTCTAAGTTGTCCCCTTTATAATAAATTAGTAACCGTCAATAAAGTGATTTACTGATTTGTCTAGCAAACTGCCAAACCTGAAGTGGGGTGTGGAGATCCTGAGATATTGAGCCAGTTGCTCAGAAGTAGGAGTTGTCCGGGACTTGTGACTGGCATCTGAAGTGGGTGGCAGTCACATTGGACTAGGTTCTTATGCCTACCGTATCTGATGTGAACTCAGTAGCATCAAAACTGGACTGAATTAAATGGTTTCCTAAGGGAGGAAAAATAGCTCTCACTTATGAGAACAGATGCAGCTGAGTGGGGTGGGTCATGCATGTAATCCCAGCACTGGGGCGGGGGTGGGGGGTTGGGGGGTGGGTCAGAGGCAAAAGGACCACGATTTTGAGAGACCAGCTTAGACTACATAGTGAGCTTCAAAGCCGCCAGGACTATATAGTGAGACACTGTCCCCAACACACACAGAAACACACACACACACACACACACACACACACACTCATACACCTACACACACACACCTACACACACACACACACACACACCCCTACACATACACACACACACACACACACACACACACATACCATGAGTACAGATGCAAAATTATAAATAAAATATTAGTGAATAAAACCAAGCAAACATCTTTATTACTGGCTTTATTCCAGGAATGCAAAAGTAATTTAATGTTCTAAATTCAATCAAGCTGTGCTGAGGGTGTAGCTCAGCCTCAGAGTGCTAACTTGGGCACACTTGAGCCCCAAGTTTCAATCTCCAACACTGAAGAGAAAGAATTACCCAAAATAATTCATCACACTGGTTGTCTTAGTTAGGGTTTCTATTGCTGTGAAGAGACACCATGACCATGGCAACTCTTGGAAATAAAACATTCAATTGGGGTGGCTTGCTTACAGATTCAGAGGTTGAGTCCATTGTCATCATGAACATTAAGTGTCAAATGGACCTAAGTCACACACACTGCAAAAGCCCAAAGGGAAGGGATTGATCGTCACTAGGGAAGGGCTGGTTCTGGGAGACTTTAAGAATCATTGGGGCTTGGGGAGATGACACAGCAATTAAGAGCACTTGCTGCTCTTGCAGAGGATCTAGGTTCGGTTCCTAGCAACCACATCAGGGGGCTCACACCCACCTGTAATTTCAGTTCCAGGGAATATGATGCCCTCTTCCAGCCTCCACTGGCACCTGCATGCATGTGGTGCACATAAACACATGCAGACCCACATAAATAATAAGTATTTTAAAAGAAAGGAAGAAAGGAAGGAAAGAGGGAAGGAAGGAAGGAAGGAAGGAAAGAAGGAAGGAAGGAAGGAAGGAAGGAAGGAAGGAAGGAAGGAAGGAAGGAAAGCAACATTTAAGCAGGACCTTAAAGGGACAAAGGTTTTCTCTATTTGTTGTTTGGGTTTGTTTGAGACAGGCTTTCTATGTAAACCAGACTGTCCTGGAACATACTCTGAAGCCCACCACGAGTTGGCCTGAAACTCACGATCCTCAGCCTCCCACATGCTGGCATTTCAGGTTTGTGCCCCATGTCCCGCTAAAGACAGCGATTTTAACTGGCAGAAAATGAGAGTCTTAGTCAGGAGAGACTAGGTCATACTGTGGTAACACAGTTGAATACCACAAAGGTTAATTTCCCTTTTGTAAATGCTAGTCAAGTTCAGCAACACCCAGGTCCTTCCCTGGATGTCATGCATGACTCAACCATTCAGGGCGCTACCATCAGTGTCCCTCATTCCATCACGTGTGCTCCTGATCACAGTGCCAGGAAGAGGGAGAAATATGGACAATTTGTCCATCAAGGCATGAGTCTGGAAAACACACACACACACACACACACACACACACACACACACACACAACCCTAACTTCTGCTCATGGCCTACCTATTCTAATCGAGCATGTGGGGCGTCTGGTGAGAATGTTCAACCTCTTCTACTGTAGAAAGGGCTCTCTTCTAAACTGGAGAGGACATCATGCCCTAAGGCATGAAGGGATGGCGGTGTGCATGGAAACAGCGACATGTCGGTACACAACAGGATTCAGTGTTGTTCCATAGGCAACTGGAAGCTGAAGAGGGAGGTGGAACCTTCATAATCTGCCTCTTTGTTGGTGGTGGTTTTTAGTTGTCGTTTGTTTTATTTTTGAACATTGAGACAGTATCTTAGAAATCCCAGGTTGACCTTGAACTTGCTGTAGCCAAGGATGACCTTGAACATCTGACCTTCCTACCTCCACTTCCCAGGTGTTGGAGGTACAGGTGTGCACCAGCGAGCACCAGCATGCTCATTCATGCAGTGCTGGAGATGGATCCCAGGGCTTCATGCATGCTGTGCAAGCATTCTACCAAGTAAGATACATTCCCAGCCCATGGTTTGCCTTGCTTTAGAAGATTCTAGAAGGTAACAAAAAAGGAGGGTGTGCAGAAGTGGCAGGCCAGAGCAGGTTATAGCAACAACCCACCTAGAAAGCACTGGAAACAGGTGAACGAGGCTAGTGTCTAAGAACTTGAATTATGTGGGTGCTCTTAGGTTTGAGGACTAGACATAATTTGTGAAAAGCAAAGAGGACATGACTTTGAGATTTACTCCCGCCCTGCCAAGCAGACATTGGCAGCAGCAGCCAAAGCAGGTTATGCAAGAGAAATACCCTGTTTGGAAAGAGTCATCAGTGTGTGCTCTGAAGCTGGAAGGTGTCTATAGAAACATCTAGGAAATCTCACCAGAAGCACAGCTTGAGCTCCATTGAGGGAGGAAGGGACTCCCAGGATGACATGGCAGACACAGAAGGATAAGGAAAAGTGAAGTGTTGTTGGGGTACACGCAGGAAGCTAGGCGGAGGACAGTCTCTCCTTGTCCATGACATCAGTCCTTCCTACCCCCTCAGAGCCACTTCCTGCTGCCTGATACTCTCCACGCCTGTGATATGGGCACAGTGTTGGGGAACCGCATGTGCCCTAGGAGCGCGTTTGGACATCACTCTGTAGGGAGGAGTCTACACGTGCACGTTGGAAGCATTTTAGCACGTGCACCGGCTCGCCGCCGTGTGTTTGTTCCGAGTTGAGCTTAGATCTAGATGTCACCCAAATGGGTGAGAAGGAATACAAGGCTAAAGTGGCCTTGGTGTTTGTAAACCTTCCCCCTGCTATGAGGGGAGGGTATGGATACATAGTGAAAACAAGACCCGCCAGACCAGAGGGACAAGACTAAACTTTGAATTGATCTGTTGCCTTTGTCCTGGTTCTCCATTAAAAAAAGAGAGAAAGGAAAGGGAGGGAGAGAGAGAGGGAGGGAGGGAGGGAGGGAGGCTGAGGCAGATTTCACTCTGACTTCCAGATTGCCGGAACTCTGAATAAAGGCCGGTTTAAAGACCCACTTTCTGGTGTGTTTCATGCATGTGATGGGAAGAATGGCTACTTGTATTAGAGGGCCCTTCTAAGGTAGCAGCTCTCTCTGTTCCTGTCAACAAAATCTAGAGCTACGGAGACCAGCTGCTCCCTCTGATTTCACTGTTGCAAGCTTACCGTCTCCCTTTGGTTCACCATGCTTCCACATACCGCTACATGAACCTTCCAACGCACCGCGCCCTTCTAACACGCAAGCATGCACCAGTGATCTGAATGAAATCAATGGTTTCCTAGCCTTGGTGAGCCGAGAAATAGAAAGTGTCAGTTACTTGACTACTCTGAACCTCAGTATTTGCATCCGCTGGGGAGGGGGAAATGAACGCCTGCCACCTTTTTTTAAAGGTGGCTGTGAAGAACAGATGAAAATAATAAATATGGCCAGATGTGGTAACAGGGGGAGGAGATGGGAGAATTGGGAGTTGGGGCCAGCCTGAGCTACGTAGTATTGCCCTATAGGGCAGGGAAAGAGAGGAGGGTGTGATGGAGTGATAAGGATTGAGGGAGGAAGAGAGAGAGAGAGGAGGGAAGGAATGGACAAAGAGAGGGGAGGTAAGGAAAAGGGGAAAAGCTCTCAGCTAGACCACCTTATCCACAGAAACTTAACCCAATGCTCCTTATGGATCTACCTCGGGGACTGCAGTAAGTAAGCAACATGATGTCTGTCCTCCCCGCCCTCCCCCCACTACCCCTCAAGCTGGGTGGCAAAGCCCCAGCACAAAGAGAAAGAGGCTGACACCCAGGCACAAGATCAAGTGTACCCCCTGGGTACAGTTCCAGATTGCACAGGAGGCCCAGGGTCAGTGGGCATAGGACAGTCAAGAACACTTCCTGGAGGAAGAAGTGGATTTTGAAGGTTATTCAGGAGATGAAAGAGAAGGGAGGAAGATGCATACTGACCCAGTCAGAGGGAAAGAGTAACACAATGCAGCAGAGAGCTTAGTGGGACAATCTTACCAGCCCCTCTGTCTCATCCAGCCTGCTCCTGAGGCCGGAGGGAGAAGAAGAGGGGGGAGACTAAGGAGGGGGTGGGGCCTGCTCTAAATCAGCGCTAAGAGGTATGAGTTCCTACCTCAGGATTTCCTGTCAAACCAGCATTTGCTGCTGACCAAACCATCCAAAATCACAAAGGACAGCCACCCACTCAGCCTCTCCAACACAGCGCCAGCCCCTCAGATGGCACGCAAGCCCCGCCTGGCCTCCTCATGCAAGACTAACTACATGCATTATTTGCTGGGACACTTTCTTGGCTCCCCGAATTGTTTGGAACAGAAACTATTCACTGTGGCTCCATGTGGAGCTCTGGTCCCTGGCCTTCTGTAGTGTCAAGGCTCATCTCAGGCCACTGACTCAAGTCACGGGATCCACAGCAAAGAGACCACCATGGTTGTTGGGGAGGGTCTACACAGTGGCCACTGAACCTGGAAATGTCCAGAAGAAGCCACCAACTGTGGGGTCACTCCTACCAATACAGCCATCTGTCCCAAGACAGGCAGGCAGACACACACACACACACACACACACACACACACGATAAATAAATATAATAAATGATGTTGAGTGTGGTAGTTCATGCTGTAATCTTAGCACTCAGAAGTTGAAGGCTGAAGGATCAAGAGATCAAAGTCTGGGAGGTGGAGGGATGGCTCAGATGTTAAGAGTATTTGTTGCTCTTCTAGAGGACCAGGATTTGATTCCCATCACCCCCATGGAGGCTCACAATCATCTGCAACTCCAATTCCAGGGGATCTGTCACCCTCTCTGGCTTCTGTGGGCACTGAACATGCCTGTGGTACACAGACATGCGTAAAGGCAAAACACCCATACTCATAAAATACAAATAAATATTTTTTAAAAAGAGTTCAAGGTCATCCTTAGTCCCGTATTGGCGCTCATATAATCTGGGCAACATGAAACACTGTTATCAGAAGAAAGAGAAGACAATGGAGAGGAGGAGGAGGAGGAGGAGGAGGAGGAGGAGGAGGAGGAAGAGTGTAGTGGGGGGAGGTGCAAAGACCAACCAAATTACCATAAATCAAAAAATGCGAAAAGTGTAACTGCACCCTCAGATCTGAAATGGTCTTGGCAAGGTGACCTTGGTCATCTCCTTTGTTTACTTCAATAAGGAGGCCCAGCTTGGTTTTAAAGCTCCCTGAAAAGGGCACTGCTGAGGCCTGTCACGAGGCACAGTGGCACCCTCCACCCTTCTTCATACCCTTGTCTCACATCCCCCTACCACCCGGTCCATTGAGTAGCTCACAGCTTCCTGGTTCTCCGAGAATCATGAATTACCCACAATTCTTTTCAACAGCCACAACAAATGCAGCAAGAAAGCGATCGCCTGCAGCCCCCTGTGGCCCCCTGTGGCCCCCTGTGGCCTAGGGTGTCCCCTGTCAGTTTCCATCCGAGCGAGGCATAGCACTGAGCACATATAAGAACCCAGGCAGGAACCAAAAGTCTCCTTGCTGCCCCATGGTCACAGCTGCTTTCTGAGTAGCTGTCACTCTTCATAAGACCTCAAAGACTGGAATTTTCCTATAAACCAGAGAGGACTCTCTGGGGACCATCATAATCATGTACTTGGCAGTGGAAGATATAAAGAATGATCCAAAACCACTGTGCTCTCTTTTCTAGTAGACACACATCCTACCACCATTCATGGCTCACATGACCAAATCCAAAAGGCCCAGTAGCTGGATCCAGAAACATCTGCCGTTCTTGCCACATCCCCAATACCAGGTTAATGAGTGTCTCAAGTCTCCCAGAACCTTCATCCAGAAACAGAACTTCCCATTGGACACAGCTATGTGGTTCCAAGCAGGAACTGGCCTGGAAAAGGTTCCTTGGGACATCCATAGTTTTCCTTCTTCATGCCATCTTCCTGCATTCAGAACACTCTCACACCCTTGAGGATCTAGAGAAGCCACTCCCGGCTCTTTCTGAATCCATTCTTGGCACTCCATACAAGACAAAGTAAATATCTGTTCTTAAGCACTTCCTTTATCCTCGGGGTATTCATTGTGGCACCTTGTGCTTGTTTGTACTGTCAACTTGACACAAAATAGAATCCCCTGAGAAGAGGGAACTTCAACTGAGCCTGGCCTGTGGACATACTGGTAGGGTGTTTTCTTGATTGATGGTTGATGTGGGTGGGCCCAATCCACTGTGAGCACTGCCATACCTGGGCAGGTGGCACTAGATAACATAAAAAAGCAAGCTGAACAAGCCACAGGGAACAAACCAGTAAACAGTAGAAATGCGGGACAAAAAGCTCCCTAGAAAGGCCACCTAATAGAGAAGGAAGCCTTATATTTCTCCCGTCGCTCCCTTCCAGGTCATCTGCAGGCTGACACTCAGGGTGTTCACTCCTTGGCACTCTGGACAAATGCATCACAGTCCTATTTCTAGGGACTGAGTCACCCCCTTTGGGCAGGGAGGCTCAGGCTAGATGCTAACTAACACTGTCTACACTGCCTACCTCCAGCTCTGCCATAGGCTGGCCCACAGAGCCTGGCTCAGCTACAAAATGGGCACATTTGACAAGGGACATCTAAGGGTCTTTGTGGTGAGACCCAGTCCACAGTCAGTCTATACCACTCAAGGCTGGGCACTGTTAAGCTGCCTTAGGTGGGTCTCTCTAGACTGGAACGTCTTTAAGAAAACAGTTACCTGTCTTTTGCCCCTCACTCACTGCCTCGCTGGTCCCTGAGCACATTGGCTGTCTAAGAGGAAATAGCACAGGATGAGGTTGAGAGAGGACCTGACCTTTAGACTCAAACCCAAACAAGTTGATCCAGAAAGTGGAAGACGGCGACCATGGCCTTCTGAGTTGGGCTGGTATTGTGGTCAACATGTGAATGGTGTTTTTACTCTCAAATATCACAGGGCCAGAAATGGCAACATATGGGTGTTATGAAGTTAGCACGTGGGTGTCTGGGTGCCCGTCTCTGAGTCTGTGGCTGGTGGCATGTTCTGCCTTTTCCACATTCTGCACAGCAGGTCCTGATTCTTCAGGACTAAGAGGCAGCTTTGGACACTAACACGGTGTTTTTGTTGGGACACTGTCAGTCAGTACCATCAGGCAGGGAGGGCCGACCTGCAGGAATGCCCTCTGCCTTGCCCTGTCTTCCTCGGTCACTCTACAGACTGGATCCCCACCCACCTGTCAGGAGGGCCAGGTGAGGACTTAGGGCTGTACTGTGGCCTTGGTGCCGATCCCCATCCTGAGTCCTGGATGAACACATGTCATGATCACAACAAGAATGGGAGAGAAATGGGAAAAA
>CABHPQ010132201.1:4941-16056 GCA_902168405.1 Peromyscus aztecus | reverse complement strand
CATAAACAAATGTAACACATCTCTCTGACCTTAACAAAGGCAGCATAAACAAATGTATCACATCTTTACATCATTAACAAAGGCAGCATAAACAAATGTATCACATCTTTACATCATTAACAAAGGCAGCATAAACAAATGTATCACATCTTTACATCATTAACAAAGGCAGCATAAACAAATGTAACACATCTTTGCCTAGTTAAAATTCTATTCCACAACAGGCTACCTTTGACGGATGCTTTGCACGTGGGCCTAGCTGGCTCACAAGCTTCCAGGGACTCTCCACCTCCCATCTTGCTGTAGGAGCTTTGTGTGGGTTTTGGGGATTTCCAGTTGAGGTGCTCACCCTTGAATGGCAAATGCTTTACCCACTGAGCCGTCTCTTCAGGACTTTTGTGGGTTTGCTCAGGAGCAATTCTGACCTGTAGCAGTCCTTCCTGGTTACCTCCTTGTACGTTTCCAGGTGTCCCTCTACCATTCTGTTGATAAAATTATGCTAACTTCAGAAAAGTTTAAAAAAAGAAAGGTCAGGGCTGTGAGATGGTTCAGTGTCCAGTGCCTAAGGGAGGAGGGGCTTGGACCTGCCTCACCTGAATGTACCAGTCTCTGCTGACTCCCCATGGGAGACCTTGCCTTGGAGGAGGTGGGAATGGGAGGGGGTTTTGGGGGAGAGGTTGGGGATCAGGAGGAAGGAGGAGAGGGGGATCTGTGGTTGGTATGTAAAATGAATAGAAAATTTAATAAAAAAAAATTTTTAAAAAGTTCTTGTTGCCAAACCTGACAGGCTGGGTTCAGTCCCCAAGACATGATAAAGGAGAAAATCCACTCCCATAGTCTGCCCTCTGACCGCCACACACCCACCCACGTGCATACAGCATCATGCACACACACAGTAAAAAAATTAAAAAATTTTAATTAAATGTTTTTAATAAACTCAAATAGTCTCACTTTTTCTATATTATCAAGACCATGTATGATTTGAATTTTTTACTCTTTGAATGTTTTCTAGAATTAATCTGTAAAGTCTTGACCTAGGATTTTGTTATTTTGTGTTTTGTTTTGAAATTGAGTTTCACTATACAGTGCTAGCTGGTCTGGGGCTTGCAGTGTAGACTAGGCTGGCCTCAGACTCACAGAGATCTGCCTTCTGATGAGACTAATGGTGTTTGTGAAGTGTTCGTTGTCTGAGGTTTTCTTTGTTGGGAGACTTTGAACTACTAGGTTGGGTTCCCACCCCCACCCCAAGCTGGGATTGAACCCAGGTCTTGAGCATGCATGCTTGCAGACCAAGCAAATGCTTTACTTCTGAGTAATGCCTCCAGCCCTTGATTCATTTTCTTTTGTTTTTTATGTAGAGTCTAGATATGCAGCCCAGGCTAGCCTTGAGCTCACTATAGTCCTCCTGCCTCATCCTCCTGAGTCCTGGGATTACATGTGTATATCACCACACTTAGCTCCTGATTTGTTTTCTTTACTAGTTCTAGGAATATTTAAATTTTCTACTTCAACTTGGGCTAGGTTTGTTTGTTTGTTTGGTTGGTTGGTTTGGTTTGGTTTGGTTTGGTTTGGTTTTTTGAGACAGAATTTATCTGTGTAGCTTTGGTGCCTTTCTTGGAACTCACTCTGTAACCCAGGCTGGCCTCGAACTCCCAATTGCTGGGATTAAAGGTGTGCGCCACCACTGCCTGGCTGCTAGTTTTACTGATATGTTTTTGATATTTTTCCATTTCGTCAGATTTTTCGGATTTATTAATGTACAGTTGTTAATTATATACTTCTATTTTGTTTTAGTTTGGGTTTTGAGACAAGATCTCGTGTTGCTCTAGCCCTCCTTAAACTCACTGTGTAGGAGAAGATGGCCTTAACTCCAGATCCTCTGACCTCCACCCCCCAGGTCAGGTGCCGGGGTAACCATGTTGACTTCTATAATCGGGCTCATCCCTCCGTCCCTCCTGGTCACGTTGGCTTCTCTGTAGTTCTCAGCAGCTGCTCTAGCCTGTTGCAGGTTTCGGTGGCTTCAGAGGCTTTGAACTCACACCTGGGCAGCGCTGCTGAGCCGTTCTCACCCTCACCTGCTCAGACCGCATTCTGTTCCTTCTCCTGCACTGTGGGAATCCTTTCCATCTTCCTCCTCCTTTTTAGTTGCGAAGATTCTTTCCTTTCCCCTTTCTCTGCCCACACGGTTCAGTAAGTCCTTTGTTTTGATGTGCTTTGTTCAGGATACTTGTTTGTTGGTTGGCTTGTTTTTTGAGACAGGCTGGCTTTGAATTCTGGACCCTCCTGTCCCTGTCCTGCTGGATTCGCAGGTGTGTGAGCCCACACCTGACTCTTCCTTACAGCTCTTTCCACGGCAGTGTATCCAGTGCTCCCGTGTGTTTGCAGCTATGTAGTAAATACCCCATTGCACGTGCGTCCACTGTCTCACCTCCATTACTGTGCTAAATGAAATCGTTTGCCCCCAACCTTTGTTATGACAAAAGATTGTTTCATATGTTTGTTTCCTGTAACTACTTAAGTATGATCTGACTTATTTAATGTTTTGATTATTTATTTACTTATTTTTTTTAAAAGATTTATTTATTATGTATACAGCATGTATGACTGCAGGCCAGAAGAGGGCACCAGATCTCATTACAGAGGGTTGTGAGCCACCATGTGAGTGCTGGGAATTGAACTCAGGACCTCTGGAAGAGCAGTCAGTGCTCTTAACCTCTGAACCATCTCTCCAGCCCCTACTTATTTTTGAAACAGGGTCTCACTGTGTAGCTCTGGCTGGCCTGGAACTTACTACATAGACCAGGCTGGCCTCGAACTCACAGAGATCCTCCTGCCTCTGCCTCTTTGAGTGCTAGGATTGAAGGCGCACGTCACCATGGCCCGCTACACCACCATTTTTTAATGTCTTCCTAAGGAGACTTCTCTCCCCTTCTTCTCTCCTCCTCCCCTGCTGCAGCGCGCGCGCGCGCACACACACACACACACACACACACACACACACACACACACACACACACCCGCACCCGCCAGCCCTCCTTTCTTGTACTAGGAATCAAACCAGGGCCTTGTGCATGGTAGGCCAAATCCTACCTCCGAGTTTCTCCCAGCTCTGCCAGAAGGTTCTTCTTCTAATATCTGAGCTTACGATATATCTGTTTTGGGGGATGTGGAGAGCTTTTTCAGACACTTCTCCTGTAACCCAAACTATCCTTGATGTCCTGACCCTCTTGCCACTTCCTAAGCTCTGGGATTACAGGTGTGGCTTATCTTTTATTGACTTCTTGTTTAATGTGTTGCAATCAGAAAAGTGCACCATTTAATTTTGAGTCCTCTTAGGTTTGTTGAGTCTGGTTCTGTGGTCCAGTATACATACATCGGTGTCTGGACATGCATGCAGAGGACATGTGGTCATGATTTTCAGTTGTGTTCTTCCGATCTTTTGTATCTGTATTGATTTGTCTCCTGCTGTAAGTATTTGTTTATTATTTTTAATTAGTCTCTGACCTGTGGGCTCTTTATTCATCTAGCTCACTAATATTTATGAAGTCCTCTATGTCGTGGACTTTGCTAGTTGCTAGTGATATTTCGGTAAAGAACAGATAATTCACTCAGTCAGTTGTGAGAGACAGGCAATGGCAAGATAAAGAATGTAGGATGTTAAAATTAATTTCATCCCCAAAGGCTTGTGTTATAGAGTGACATTCTGTAGTAGTTTATCTTTATGATATTGATACAGTACGGTAGCTTTTTTGAGTCACTATTATTTTATTTTTCATCTTTCACCCCCACACCCCCAGCCTCCTAACTGTTTTTATGTTTTAAATGTGTTCTTTGAGCAGTATATTGTTCATATTTTTTTAAAAATTATTCTGAAAGTGTCTGGTTTTTTTTGTTTTTTTTGTTTTTTTGTTTTTTTTTATGAGACAGGGTTTCTTTGTGTGTATTCTTGACTGTCCTGGATCTCGTTCTGTAGCCCAGGCTGGCCTCGAACTCACAGAGATCTGCCTCCTGAGTGCTGGGATTAAAGGCGTGCACCACCACCCAGCTCTGACGGTGTCTGTAAGTGTTGGGACTTTCTCTCCCTGCTCAGGACTGAACGCTGGTTCTGTGCTTGCCGGCCAGTGCTCTCCCAGGAACTACATGCATCCCTGTTTAACCTTCCAAGGTTTAACCTTTTTCCAACCCCACCAGTGGTTCGTGGGATTTTCTATTTCTGTACCTGGCCAGGGCTTGGCGTCACCTCCCTTGTAGTGAGTGTGGAGTGGCATCTCCTTGTGGTTTTGATCGGCACTTCCTTGATAGTGTGTTTTCGTCTGTTGATGGTTTCTCTTCCCTGAAGCAATGTTGTTTAACTCTTTTAACATGTTCAAATTGGATTATTTATCTTTTATTACTAGAGTGTAAATGTTCTTTCTTCCCTTCTCTTTTTCCTTTTTGTGACCAGATCTTGCACTGTAGCCCAGGCTGGCCCTGAACCTTAGATTCTCCTGCTTCAGCCTCCCCAGGGCTGTGATCACAGCAGCCAGCTCACATAGCTCCTGTCTCTGAGCTCACTTGGTTGATTGGTTTTTCAAACTGTAGCCCAGGCTGGCCTTGTTTACAGCAATTGTCCTGCACTAGTTTCCCGAGTGATGGGATTATAGGTTTGCTCTACCATGTTTAAACACACTTAAAAAAATGAGGAACACTTCACAAATCTGCGTATCATCCTTGCTCAGGGGCCATGCTAGTCTCTGCATTGTTTCAGTCTTAATGTGTGTGCTGCTGAGTTGAGCCCTGCTTTTTTTTAAACTTACTATTATGGGAGTGAGGGTCTGTGCCGAAGCACATACACAGGTGTCAGAGGACAATCTGTATGAGTTGGTTCTCCCTCTACTGTGTGGGACACTGGGGATCAAACTCAAATTGTTGGGCTGGATTGCAAACACCTTGACCCACTGAGCCTCTCACCAGCCCCCACATGCCATGTATACAAAGCAAGGAAGAGATACAGAGATTGATTGCCTGTCTACAGTTAAGTTGCCAATTTCTCTTCCGTTTTTCGCCTCTTACCAGCTGGTCATCTGAGCAAATGTCTTTTTTTTTTTTTTTGGTTTTTCGAGACAGGGTTTCTCTGTGTAGCTTTGAGCCTTTCCTGGAACTCGCTTTGGAGACCAGGCCTCGAACTCACAGAGATCCGCCTGCCTCTGCCTCCTGAGTGCTGGGATTAAAGGTGTGCGCCACCACTGCCCTGCGAGCAAATGTCTTAATTGCATCATTTGATAAGGTTTCATGTCTTGGGCCACAAAGCTGGGGTGCTAATGCCTTTCACTGTTGTTTTGTTTTTGTTTTGTTTTTTTTGTTTTTTGAGACAGGGTTTCTCTGTGTAGCCCTGGATGTCCTGAACTTGCTCTGTAGACCAGGCTGGCCTCGAACTCAGATCAACCTGCCTCTGCCTCCTGATTGCTGGGATTAAATGCGTGCCACTGCCTAGCATGCTAATGCCTCTCTTCCTGGGTCTTTGTGACAACCAAATAATCGAATCTGTGTAGCATGTCACATGCCCAGTGTGTGCCCAGTGTCTGGCATAAGAACTGCTTAGCGGAAGGTCGCTGCTCCGGGAACCAAAGGTAGCCTGGTGGTTTTTACGACTGACTCTCCTTCCTGCCACAGTTCCTTTGTGATGAGGGCGCAGGTTTATCTGGGGACTACATCGATCGCGTAGATGAGCCCTTGTCCTGCTCCTACGTACTGACCGTTCGGACTTCTCGGCTCTGCCCCCACCCTCTCCTCCGGCCCCCAGCCAGCGCTGCTCCACAGGCCATTCTTTGTCACCCGGCCCTGCAGCCTGATGAGTACCTGGCCTACCTCCAGAAGCAAGCTGGTAAGTACACACAGGCGTGAGGAAAGGACTGGGAGAGACGGGGATGGGGACAGGCGGGCACAGCGTTGGAACGGATCCCTATTCTGTTTGCACACTTTTTCTGGTAGAGTCCAAGCAGGGTGAAGAGAAAATCACAGACGAAGCTCAAGACACAGATCACCAAGTGTGGAGTGAGACCAAGTCTGCTGGAGTACCCCCAAAGAAGGAAGGTAGGGTGTGCTTTTGACCTTCCCCATCTTACTGTCCCGTGCTGACAGTCATGGGTAGACTCCAACCCATTGGCAACCAAAGAGGGCATGTTCCTCCTCCTCTTCCTCCCTCCCTTCTCTCCCTTTTCCCACCTTCCCTCTGTTCTCTATGCCCCAGATGCCAGCCCAACCAAGGAAGATAAGGAGTCAGCGTTCTGGAAGACGCTACACGAGCCAGAGGAACAGGCTGCCGGAGGCGAGGAGGCACAGGCAGGGGTGAGAACGGCCTCTCAGCCGCCTCGGAGGAGCCTGGACTCAGGCTTTGGGATGGGTAGGGTCCCTCAAGCTGAGGTCTACGAGGCGGCCTCTGTGTCTAGGGACGAAAGGCCATTGCTTGAGGAGCATGGAGGGTATAAGCGAGTCTTCATGCCTGAGTCTGCCCTTTGTCCTCATCAGGAGCAGGACCTGAACCCCGAGGCTGCAGCAGATCCAGCTCCCAACCCTCCTAATGGTTAGTCAACTCTGTCTCCTTTAGTCCTTAGGTGGGGTAGAGTGACGCTAAACTCTCAGAGGTCAAGATCCCTCCCTCCCTCCCTCCCTCCATTTCTCATGGTGCCAAGAACTGAGCCCAGATTCTTGCACATTGATACTCTACCACTTAGCCATGCCCCTGCCCCCGTGAGCTCACTTTGGCTGCGTCAGCCTCTTCCTGAGCAGCAGCAGGAAGACCCTGTACGGAGGTCAAAGGGCACTGGGGCTCCACCGCTCACTGACTCTGCCCTCCCGGGCGATGTCATGTAAAGTCAGTTTGCCCTAGAGAGTTGGGCGGGTGAATGGAAATGGATCTGTGCTTCACAGTAGAACGCCTAGAACTGAAAGACACCAAGTATCTGTAGAAAGCAGGATCTGCCGGTGGCGGCGCACGCCTTTAATCCCAGCACTCGGGAGGCAGAGGCAGGCGGATCTCTGTGAGTTCGAGGCCAGCCTAGTCTATAGAGCGAGATCCAAGACAGGCACCAAAACTACACAGAGAAACCCTGTCTCGAAAAAACAAACAAAAAAGAAAGCAGGATCCACTAAAAAGGAGCCCTTAACCCTGAATCTCCTCTACGGTCCTAAAAACTAGAGTTTTGGAAAAAAAAAAAAAAAAGATTCAGGTGTTCATGAAGAAGGAGGGGACTCTGTGCGTTGGCATCCATGCGGCTGCCGTGAGCCACCTGATACTCTACCAGTATCTCTACTCTGGCCTTCTCTCAGCTGCCAGCCAGCTCCCTGAGGCGGAGACCATGGTCGCTGCCTGTGGTGCCTCTCCTCGGGCATCGAGAGAAGACCTAAAATGCAAAAGGCCCACACCTCCTGTCTCTCTCCTGTCTCAGATTTTCAGAACAATGTGCAGGTCAAAGTCATACGGAGCCCTGCAGACTTGATTCGATTGATAGAGGAACTGAAAGGCGGAGCGAAGAAGGTAAGGACCCGCTCAAGGCGGGTGGGACCTGCCTCCCGCCTGGGAGCATTGGAAGAGATAGCTTTACCTGGGGGACAGACTGGGCCCAGCAGAGCTGGCTCCCATCCCGCCCTTCCTGTGGCCGCCACGACCATGTCCTGCCACTGTGTAATTGTGCCACACACATCTGTTACCACTGAAGCCTCCAAACTATCCATCTCCTCCTCACCCCTGACCCAGGGGAAGCCAAGCACAGGCCAGGAGCAGCCTGGAGATGATACCACGGAGACTCCTCAGAGGGAAGCAGAGCTGAAGGAAAAGGCTGACGAACCTCAGGCTGTTGTGGAAGACGAGGAGGAGGAGGAGGAGGAAGAGGAGGAGGAGGAGGAAGAGGAGCGGCAGTTACTAGGAGAGTTCGAGAAGGAGCTGGAAGGGATGCTGCTTCCCTCAGACCGAGAGCGGCTCCGCTCAGAGGTTAAGGCTGGCATGGAGCGAGAGCTAGAAAACATCATCCAGGAGGTGAGCAGCTCTCGCTCACTCCTGTGGCTGCCCCCGATGCCTGTATCTGTGGTGCGGGGCAGGACCTCCCAAGGTGGTGGCTGTTCCTTCAACTAAAAGGGGGGATGACAGAAAGGACTCTCCTGCAGAGCGTGCCCATCCTAATCCCTGTCTCCAGACCATTAACTGGCACCTTCTCTGGGCCTTCCAGACAGAGAAGGAACTGGACCCAGACGGGTTGAGGAAGGAGTCAGAACGCGAGCAGGCGATATTGGCTCTGACATCCACTCTCGACAAACTCATCAAGAGGCTGCAGGAAAACCAGAGCCCAGATCTGGTGCAGAAGCACAAGAAAAAGAGAGTTGTCCCTCAGAAGCCTCCCCCGTCACCGCCCCCGACAGGTGAGAGCAGTCCATGGGCCACGAGTCTTGTTTCCAGAGGGTACAACCTTCCGAGCTCCCACCTCTGGGAGCTCTGTTCTCAGTGTTAACGTCTCCCTCCATGGTCCTCTCAGAGTCATCCTTCAGAAGAGGCTGCCTTGGTCTCTGGTTTGCTCTGGTGCCCACTGTCTGGCGTCCTGCCTGGCACGTAGGCAGTAACTAAATGACCGTGAGCCTAGAAGCTGAAAACACTCATTCATGAGGAAGGGGCTCTTCACCCACCTCCTGTCGGTGGAGGTTGGGGAAAAGGAGACAGACAGTTTGGGGTTTCCATAGCGAACATGGGGACCAACAGTGGCGTGTGTGGTAGACCAAGAAAGGCTCCAGCTCTCGGTGTGAGGATGCAAGCCCATTGGCGTCAGCCACCAGCCACCAGCCCGGACACACCAGTTATTCCTTCTTGCATCTCCTTATGTTCATTTCATGGAATTCTACCGGTGTGGAGAGAGAAGGCATTCCAAATAGAACATTCCAGTTTCAAACCTTCCATCCCACCTTTTTGGTAAACACTGAAAGATTTAAGTCTCAGCATGTGGAAAACCAAGCCTTGGCTTTCCAACCTGCTCCTTAAAGCAAAACACTGCTTTCCTAGAGAGGATGGGAGTGTGACAGGGGACGATGTGAGGAGGCTGCTGTTGGGGAAGGCATGTTTTTTAACCCTGGATCACACTCATGGAAGATAGAGCATCTACCCACACCAGCCCATGGCTTAGAGAGGCAACCCCCCAGCCCTCCACCCTGGAGTCACAGCTCTGCTTTGTGTCTCCCTGTATCTTCCCCTCTAAGAGGAGGAGCCTGAGCACAGAGTCCGGGTCCGAATCACCAAGCTCCGTCATGGAGGCCCCAATCAGGATCTGACTGTCCTGGAGATGAACCGGGAAAACCCACAGCTGAAACAGATCGAGGGGCTGGTGACAGACGTGCTGGAGAGGGAGGGGCTCGCCGCCGAAGGTGGGCCCTGAGGGAGGGGCTCAGAGCTGTCCGAAGGGCTTGCCACAGGAGTGGCCGGGCTGGGGACCTGGAGGGCAGGGGACCCTCTCCAGCGCCCAGCCTTCCCCTCCTCACTACCCATATTGCTCCTTCCAGGCAAGATCGAAATCAAAATTGTGCGACCTGGGGCTGAAGGTAACGAGGAGGATACGCGTTGGCTGACGGATGAAGACACAAAAAACCTTAAGGAGATCTTCTTCAATATCTTGGTGAGGCACCCCACCCACGTCCTGGGCCCCCAGCTCACCCCACTGTGCTGCTGAGATCAAGGTCTGGTTACACCAGCCGTCCACTGCCAGCATCCCGATGTCTGAGGTGAAGCTAAGCCTCACCCGGTAGGAGGTTGTATCCGCAGCCCCTGCCTCCCACCGCAGTCTTGGGACCCCCCAGATCCTACAGCACAGGACTCCCCTCGGCTGTAGGCAGCACTTCCGGCTCAACCCCCCTCTCCTCCCAGGTGCAGGGAGCCGAGGAGGCCAATAAGGAACGCCAGCGGCAGAAAGAGCTGGAGACCAACTACCGCCGTGTGTGGGGCTCTCCCGGCGGCGAGGACACGGGGGACTTGGAGGAGTTGGACTTCTGAGACCAGCACTGCCAGGCCTTCCAAGGATTTCAGAATCGTCCTGATTGGCTCTGCCTCCTCCTCCTCATCTCCCACCTCGGGGCCCCGGAGGCAAACGGGCAGGTTGGAGCCAAGCTCTGGACTTCAGGGGCCCAGCCCCGAGGGTGTGAGGGGTGTGTGTGGGCCCAACAAGGGAGAGCCACCCTAAGGCCCCAGCCAGGCCTATGGGCCCCAGGCCCCAAACATGCCTTCCTTTGCCTCTTTGGCTTTTCCCGTCCCCTGACTTCTTAGCTCTTACCCCATTTTACCCAGAGATGTGGTAAGATCTCGTGAATGGGGCATGGTGGGAAAAGCAGTTTATCAGACTCCAGGAAAGCAGGCCCCACCCTACCTCGATGCCCTGTTGCTATTGAGAGCTGCTCGCCCCCCTTCCCTTGGATTTCCTCCTTCCTGTCCCGATATCTGTGCTTCTGAGTCAGGAGCCCTTTACCTCTGTCACTGAGGAATAGGAGACCTTACGTCTCACCTCACACAATCCCAGCAAAAAGGGCTGGATGTGGAGCTACCCACCATGTCCTTCAGGTTTCTAAATAAAGAACTGGACCATCAGTGCATCGTCCTTTGTAGGGGCAGTTTGGTGTCTTTTCAGGATGGGAGACAAGTCCTCTGATCCTGTTTGCTCTACCTCCCCCACCCCCAGAGAGCATCAGTGTGCCTGGGGTGCACAGGCGGAGGTTAGGCCAGCCGACAAGCCCACCAGCCTGGAGAGCAATGTTCTCTTCTTGGTAAACTGACCAGGCACGGGCCTCCAGGGAACTGAAGGAGCCCCCGAGTCTTTGCACAGGACAGCTCTTATCTTATACACCAGTGTCAGAGCTCTGAAGGATGAGGATCTGGAGGCAAGTCCTAGAGGATCCTGGAAGCTGCAGCAAAGCTACGGGAGACTTCCGATCCCTCCTTTCATAGTCTATTCCTATCCTTCATTTCTAGAAACTAAAAAATGGCTAGTATTGGGGCTGCCAACCCGCACCAGCCAGTTGCTTCATTTGAGCCATAGCAATCCTCTCCTCTCCCTCTTTGCATCCTAAAAGTCAAATGTGTACCGCAGAGACCCTCCCACGCCCACACAG
>CABHPQ010132199.1:0-15263 GCA_902168405.1 Peromyscus aztecus | reverse complement strand
CCTATGCCATCGCTAGTTTTTAACTGCTTTGAGGTCAGGCACTGTGGGTTATGACTCTGTCACCCCCACAATGTCTATCATAGTATTACTAAAGTTTACCTCAATAAAAATGTACTGTACAGGGGCTAGAGGGATGGTCTGAGGACCCACAGTGCACAGCTGCCTGTAATTCCAGCTCCGGGGGATCCAACACCCTCTTCTGGCCTTTGTGATCACCTGCACTGATACGCAGACATGTACACATCCTTAAAGACAAAACAAATTTTTATAAAAATGTATGGCACCCAATGTGTTAAGGGAGTAGACGTTGGGCTAAGTGTTCTTACTCGAAGGAGGGGGAGGTGTCACAGGTGCTAAACGCGGCCCACTGTTGGTTTTCACAGTCTGCTCTCCCAGCACAAACTCAGTGTTCTTTTCATCTGAGCCTCGTCCCCGTTCCTAAGTGACCACCTGCCTTTCCCAGTTGGACATCTTTGCCTATTCAGTTGGAAAAAATAATAGTCAAAACTGACATCCACCCATCACGCTGACAGGGAAGGGACAGAAATGATCAAGCCTCACAAAGACAAAAGACTAACGACAATCCGTGTGACAGACAAGGCGGCGTGTCCCTAATATGTAACGTGCAAAGCGAAAGCTTTAAAGAGGCCGACAGAAGACACGGAAACACATTTTACAGATGAATGAATACAAGCGGCCAATAAGCGCGTGAAAGACGCGCAGCCAGGGAAACGGGAAACAAAACAACAATTAACACTAGTCTCGCTTATCAGATAGGGGTAAAAATAAAGAGAGGAGACAGCGCACAGCGCTGAGCAGCAAGTGAGTGAGCAGGACTCTTACACACTGCTCACGAAGATGGGAGTGCTCCGACATCTGGGAAAGCAGTCTCAAGGTGACAGCTAGAATTAAATATGAGCACCTTTTAAAAAGCAGACTTGTTATTTTTAAGTTTTAAAATTATATGTGTGTGTGTGTGTGTGTGTGTGTTCGTGTGTAGGTATGTGCAGATGTGTGCTGGTGCCAGTGGAGGCAGATGCCCTGGAGCTGGAGTTACAGATGGTTGTGAGCCACCCAACATGGAGGCCAGGCACCAAACTTGGGTCCTCTGTAAGCACTGAAAGAGCTCTAACCACTGAGCCATGACTCCAGTCCCTGCGAACACTGTTCACACCCCAAACATGAAGATGACTGGGGGGGGGGCTGCTTGCTGCTGAGTCTGACAGCCCATCTGGTAGGAAGGGAAAACTGGCTCCTACAAGTTGTTCTCTGATTTCCACATGCATGCTGGGACACACTTTTCACACACACACACACACACACACACACACACACACACACACACACACGCAGTCTTTAAAAAGATAGTTGGAAAAAAAAAACCACTCAGCAATAGAAGAATAAACCCTTGCTGGGCGTGGTGGCATGAAATTTTAATCCCATCACTCAGGTGGCAAAGCAGGAGGCTTCCTTTGAGTTCAAGGACAGTTTGGTCTATGTAGGGAGCTCCAAGCCAACCAGGACTGCATAGTGAGACCCTGTCTCAAAATAAACAAACAACAAACAAAAAACACTGTATTAGGCTGGGGAGATGGTTCAGCGTGTAACACATTTGATATACAAGCTTGTGGACCTGAGTTTGGAAGCCCCGAATCCATGTAAGATCAGACACAGTAGTGCACATCTGTAATCCTAGAATGTCTAAACATGTGCATGGAGACACACGCACACCTGCTCACACACGTGCACAAAGATTTAAAAGAAGACCGCATTCTTTGACTTGTTATAATGACCGTGTACTACATCTGTCATTACAAATATTAATAACTTAAGGAGAAAGGACCAAGGCAGAGTTCATCGTGGTCTTTGTGTTAAGTAGGTGGGGAACGAGTGAGTCTCTGGGCAGGTTCCTGCTCTCAAGCCTGTTTGTTCCTCACTTGAGCTAATTAAACAAACGTGACATGGCTTTCATGTCCTTGGTTAACTGGGTTCAGATCCTGGGATTAAAGACAGAGTCATTTACATATGGGGTGACCCTTCCTTTATTCCCATGGCCTCTCATAATAAATTAATTAAGAGTCATTCAGTGGCAACCAGCCTTCCCAGGATGATGCCTTTTCTTTGGTGCACACATTGTCTGAACCTATGTTGCTAGTTAGCATCTTTGTGCATGGGTAGGTAACAAGGGTGAGCCCAGGCAGCTAGCTCCAGGACACTCAGAAAGCATGTGAGCCCTTTTCCCAGTCTCCCTAGCGGAAAAACATCTGCCTGTCACCGGGGAAAGAGAATACCCATCCTTCTATCTCTCTGCTTTCCACTTCTCAGCCACACTGGGGAAATTCCTTTCTTCTGAGCCCCAGCTACTCTGGAGGTCACAGTCCCACGGTCACCATGGCAACTCCCTTCAGGGTATGGCCTAGGGGGCTGAGGAAAAAAGAATCGGAGACTTAGCAGGGGGCCTCAGGAGAAAGCACTTTCCCAAGGAGGAGTTTGAAAGTCTCAATTATTGGGTCGGTACTCAGGCTCCTGCTTTATATGGGATATGTTATTTCTGGAAATTTGCTTTAGGTCGATTTTTTTTTTTTGTAAAATCTTGTAATTTTATTTTAAACACTCAAGTAGGGCTCTCTGTGTGAAGAACCCCGTTGTGAATTCTTTTGTAAAGTGAATAAAAACCCTTATGATTCGTTAAGTGCAAGCGTGGAGATGTTCCCATGTGAAGTTGTTTTGAAGTTCAGCATCCAGGTTCTGAGGGGGTGGTATAAGGTGAAAGACAGTATAAAAGTGTGGGTGGTCACTAGAGAGATGGGGTTCTGAGTGACATCAGAGGTAGTGTACAGATTTTATATTAAAGTTGGGGGTCTGCCAAGAACAACCCAGGCCATGACAGAACCTGTGATTCCAGTACTCGGGAGACAGAGGGAGGAGGGTCATCACAAGTTCAAGGCCAGCCTGAGCTACACAATGAGTTCAGGGCCACCTGAGCTACACAGCGAGTTCCAGGCCAGCCTCAGCTGTCCAGTTAATTCCAGGGGGGCATAACAAGAACCTGACCCTGGACATATGATATGAGCTCAGGAGATTTGGGGCAGGACGGAAGCAGACTAATCTCCAATTCACCCTTGCTTGGCTCTGGTTGCCCAAGGGAAAGTGTAATATTCCCAGAGGAAAGCAGCTTCAGCGCCCAGGGGCTGTGTTCTGAAAACCATCCCAGAGGCTGCTAGGGAATACATGGAGGTGCCAAGCATGCCGTGCTGGTGAGAGGGAGCCAGAGTCCAGAGGGATTTTAATGACATCACCATGGATGCCAAATATGGTAAACAAACAGTTCTGCATAGGCTCTGCCATTAAAAAAACAAATAGACCCAGCCCCACGAGGTTAGCCATCCAGGGTGCTGGAGGAGGGAGATGGTAACACCCTTAGGCAGACGCAAGTTGGTTGAGCAGGATGAGCATGCCATGATCCCAGGCCTGGTATGTGGGAGACACCCGATAGATACCTACGGGTGAATGGCTGAACAATTGCTGCTTGGCTTCAACGGCTGGCACCTGTTAGGACTGCTACACTGTCACCAACCCTAAATTTGCATTTCATTGTTTCAGAATTCATCCCTTTGTCTGAAGACATAGCAATCAATTGCCTTTGTAAGGAATTTCACTGAATCCCAATTTAAATGAATACACCCGAACATATATATCAGGAAAAGGTAGACCCTGCCTGGATATATGTGGATTTTCAAGAACGAATTTTGTTTTGCTTAACTATGGTAGACTTGAGTTGGAGAGATGGCTCATAGGTTAAGCACACTTGCTCTTGCAGAGAACCAAGATTCAGTTCCCAGCACCCACATGGCAGCTCAGAACCATCCGTAATTCTGGCCTCTTCTGACCTTTGCAGGTGCTAGGCACACATATGGTGCATATATATACATGTAGGCAATCCACTCATACACATAAAAAAGGTCTTTAAGAAAATATGGTAGACTTGCGATGTTTGTAAAAGACTTTAAGACTAGGGGTAGAGCTCTGTGTAGGACACTTTGGTAGGTTGTACAAGGCCCTAGATTCAGTTCCCAGTTCCACTTTCTCATAAAAGACAAATATTATCACACACACACACACACACACACACACACACACACACACACACACACACGGTGGGGGAAGAGCATGGTCTCAATGTGGTCTGGCTACCCTGGAATTCCCTATGTAAATCAGGCTGGCCTTGAATGCAGAGATCCATCTGCTCCTGCCTCCCAAGTGCTAAGATTAAAGGCATGCATTATCACATCTGGCAGATTTATATATTTTAAAATTACATTTATTTATTTACTTACTTATTATGTGTGTATGGGTGTGCCTGTGAACTTGTAACGCATGTGCTGTGGATATCGCTCTGTATAAATAAAATGCTGATTGGCCAGTAGCCAGGCAGGAAGTATAGGCGGGACAAGTAGAGAAGAGAATTCTGGGAACAGGAAGGCTGAGTCAGAGAGACACTACCAGCTGCCGCCTGGCATGGAGGAGAGGCATGATGTAAGATACCAGTAAGCCACAAGCAACGTGGCAAGGTATAGATTAATAGAAATGGGTTAATTTAAGATATAAGAACTAGATAACAAGAAGCCTGCTGTGGCCATACAGTTTGTAAGCAATATAAGTCTCTGTGTGTTTACTTGGTTGGGTCTAAGCGGCTGCAGGACTGGCGGGTGAGAGAGATTTGTCTTGACCGTGGGCCAGGCAGCACTGGAGAACTCTCCAGCTACATGCATGAAACGATGTAGTGTTTGAGATTTGCTTGTGAATAACCGGTAGAGAAGGAGGAGACGATCAGCTGTGTGTTGGCAATTATTAGAATTATTGGAAACCTTGGAAGAAGGATGCCAGGGTTTATTATCCTCTGCAGTGTTTCCCTATAAAACATTAGTCCTGCTGGGCCTGGGAGCACAGAGGAGGCAAAGACAGACGGATATATAGCAAGTTCTTGGTCTGTCAGGGATACATACATAGTGAAACACTGTTTATCAGTTACTCTTCTGTTGTGATAAAATGCCATGACCAAGGCAACTTAAAGCAGGAAGGGTTTATTTGGGCTTATAGTGCTTGGAAGGATGGGAATTCATCATGGTTGGGAGGCACAGCAGCCGGCCAAAGACATGGCAACAGGATCAGGAAGCTGAGAGTTCAACCAGGAAGCAGAGAGAGTAAACTGGAAATGGTTTGAGGCTCTATGCTCACAAAGTCCTCCCCTCCCCAACTACTTCCTCCAACTAAGCCACACCTCCCACACCTCCCCAAACAGCACCACCAAGTGGGGACCAAGTGTTCAAATGTCTGAGCCTATGGGGGACACTCTCATTCAAACCACCAGACACTGTCTCAGGAAGTAAAACATTAACAAGAAGAAAACCCCATCTCTGATTGGCCAAACAGATAAAGGTAGGGGGAATCAGATGGATCAAAGACCCAGAACCTTCCAGGAAGTAAGTCCCTTGGAGACTGTCAAACCAGATCTGTCCCTGAAAACAATTAGAGTGTTCTTAAGACTGTCCCTCCCGTCTGCTTCCCAATGCAGCCATCAGCGAGTCCCTTGAAGGCTCTTCTTTTCTGTCGGTGTGTCTTTTTGTTTTTCAAGACAGGATCTCTCTGTGTAGCCTTGACTGTCCTATGTAGACTAGGCCGGCCTCAGACTCACAGAGATCCACTTGCCTCTGCCTCCTGAGTGCTGGGATTAAAAGCGTGCACACACACACACACACACATACACACACACACACACACACACACACACCTGCCGCCCGCCAGCTCCTAAAGGCTCTTTTTAATCAACTTTCTTTCTTTCTTTTGTACGTGTTTTTGAGACAGAGTCTCTTGTACACAAGGCTGGCTTCAAGCTTACCATCTAGCTAAGGATGATCTTGAACTTCCGATCCTCCTGTCTCCACCTACTGAGTATAGGGATTAGAACTCTACACCACTGTCCCTGGCTTATTCACACAGGGGACTGAACCCAGGGTTTCATGCATCCTGGGCAAACAATCTACCAACGGAGCTACATCCCCAGCCCCCTTGCAGTCTCCTAAGGAGAACAGCCAGAATGAAGAGTTGAGACTCACAGGCTCCAAAGCTCTGAGCCACAAAGAACCCTCTGGAGCTGCCTCCTGACAGGCTCCAGGGAGACTTGCCATTCTGCAGGAAGTCAGAGTAGGGGCTCAGGAAGTGAGTGTCCTTGGAGACTTCCTGTCTCACACCCACCTAGCCAGACCCTAACTGAAGAACCCCCTTGTCTTTAAGACACTGGTTCTGTGCTGACTCAAGCTTCTCCTTTCTGCAGGGACGGCTGCATGGGAACCTCTGAGCTGCCGTCATGGAGGGCCAGCTGCGAGTCAGCCTTGCTTGTCCTTACCACACAGGTTTGGACTATTTCCATGGGCCTGAAGGAAATACTTAAGTTCTTACCCCCCCTCCCCCAACATACCCCCCCCTTAGGATCTCACTCTGTGGTCCTTCCCCGTCTGCATTCTGCAGGCTCCTGGGCTAGAAGAAGGGCATTGAGACCTTCTGTGAGACAGCCTAGTGCTGCATGTGATGAGCACTCAGTGTCCTAGGTGAATCAGGTCACCCAGTGGAAGATTTTATCTTAAGTTCCTCCAGGTCTTCCTGTGTAAGCAGCAGTCTATATTTAGCAACGCAGATCACAACTGCTTCTGCCCCGCTGGACAGCCTTCACCACTTGCGTTTGAAAGCTAAGGCAGCGTGGGCATTTTGCGAGAGCAAAGGCGTGTTACTATGTTCGGAGTGGCTGAATTTGAACATCCGCAGACTTTTCTATGGTAAGGAAAAAAATTAGGAAAATAACCCGGTGTAAAACTTTTCATTTTGATATTAAAGCAACAGCTCTCGATGGGTGTTTTACTTTGAAGGCCTACAATTATTTTTCATGTTAAAAGTGAAACATTTCGATTTGGCTCAGGCGGGTGCTAGCTACCCACAAGTCAGGCTGGGGAAGGCCTTGAGGAAGGCTTGGACTGGAGGGACAGGTGGACGCCATTATGATGAACCAATGTGTGGTGGAGGTATTGGAGAGAAAGAGAAGCAGAATTGTTCACGTGGCGTGGAAAGAGGCGGAATGGAGTGAGTGAAGGTGGGGAGGGGTAGGCTGATGTGGGTGGCCTGCTCACCACCTGGAGCCATGGTGACGTCTAGGTTCAGGCTGCCACCAAGGGCCATGCCTGGTCCTACCATGGTCCTACTGCAGCCAGGGTCTGTGTTGACATTCATGGTCCATGTTGCCACCATATAGATGCCCAGTGTCTGGGCTGCCACCTGTGGCCAAGTAGGTGTCCAAGGGCTGTCCTGCCCCAGGGGCCGTGGTCCTACACAGCAGGGTCTGTGTTGAAGTTCGAGGCCCGTGTGGCTACTAAAGGCCACATGGAAGCCCGGGGTCTGTGTTGCAACCCGTGGCCTTGTTGGTGTCCAAGGGCTGTATCGCTGCCAGAGCCATGCTGATCTGAGTGGCCCGCGCTGCCACCCAGAGCCATGGTGTTGTCTGGGCCGAGCTGCTGCTGAGGGCCATGTCCGGGTCTGTGGTCCTGCTGCAGGTAGGATCTGTGCTGATGTCTGTGGCCCATGGTACCGCAGGAGGTCATAGGAACCATGCACGATTAAAATAAGAGGGCAGTGCTGAGCCGGCCACCCTGTGCTGGCCCTGGGAAAGCTGGCCCTGCCTTTCACTAGACACTACAAACAGGAGAGCTGCAGAGCCCCCCACCCCCACCCTCGGCACTCAGGAGAGATGGCCTTACCCGGCACCACAGGCATTGGAGAACTGGTCCTGATTGCGCGGGCAGAGAAGAGCTGGCTCCGCCCCTCTCCTGAATGGGGCAGCCCCAGTGGTCTGGACTGACCAGCTCAGCTGTCACCCAGGTCCACCCACATTCAGGGCCTGGGGTTGGCCCACCCTAACATCTACGCCATCTATGTCCTGCTGGAGCACGTGAAGGAACTGGTCCTGTGGATCTCCATGACTCGGGGAGGCTGCGGGATGTCCAGAGGAGTTTTGGTGAGGGAAAGCGATGATGGTGTTCCAGAAACCAGAGGCCTGGAACTCATGGCAATGAACATTTGCAAGGAAGGCTGTTGCTAGAGTTTTCCTGCCTGGCCCACGGTCAGGATAAATCTCTTTCACCTGCCAGTCCCACAGCCGCTCAGACCCAACCAAGTAAACACAAGAGACTTATATTGCTTACAAACTGTATGGCCGTGGCAGGCTTCTTGCTAACTGTCCTTATAGCTTAAATTAATCCGTTTCTATAAATCTATACCTTGCCACATGGCTCGTGGCTTACCGGCATCTTCACATGCTGCTTGTCCTGGCGGTGGCTGGCAGAGACTCCCTCCGCCTTCCTGTTCTTTTTATTCTCTCTGTTAGTCCCGCCTATACTTCCTGCCTAGCCACTGGCCAATCAGTGTTTTATTAGCAACACATTTGCCATACAGAACATCCCACAGCAGAAGGCTGACTGGACCAAAGGGTTTACTGTGTGACACACCGAGGCTCCCAATGCCACTAAGATGAGTGGAGAGTTGTTGGTGAGGCAGGAGAATCAGAGGAGCGAGGAGAGTCTGTTTGTTTTGGTTTGGTTTTAATTTAAAAATTTTTCTTTTTGGGGGGACACTGCAGGGGTGAGGGGAGGATATGGGGGACTGAGAGATGAGCAGAATTGGGGTGCACAATGTGAAATTCCCAAAGGAGCAATAAATTATGTTTTTAAAAAGTGAAACATTTCATTGTCAAAGTCTTTAAAAGCACAGTAGGGGGAGGGCTGGAGAGATGGCCCAGTGGTCAAGAGTGCTGGCTGCTCTTCCAGAGGACTCAGGTTCGATTCCCAGCACCTACATGGTGGTTCACTACCTTCTCTAACTCCAGTTCCACGGGACCCAATGCCCTGTTCTGCCCTCTGAGGGCACCAGGCATGGTTCACAGACACACATGCAGACAAAACACACATACACATAAAATAAAACACTATTATTTTTTTTTTAAATGCGGAAGATTTTAAAAAAAAGAAAGAAACACAGTCTTCACTATTTGGTGCCAATTGTCGAAAGTCTTGTGTACACAAAATTTTAAATTGTCACCGTTCACTGCAACTATGACATTCACAGTGTACATATCTTAGCGTGACTGTTTTCCAGCCTTATAAAATGCCTCCCCGCAGAGTGTTCCTCACAGGCATGTTGCCAGATGGTTCCTGAGGAAGATCCCTCTGGTTTTTTTCTCACTCTTCCCCTACAAATGGGCAGATGGGGTATCCCCATTTCTCTCCACTATGAACAACACCACAGCAAACCTCTTTTTCTGTGTTGGAAGCGATTTTCTTAGGATCCGACTCCAGACAGTCAAATTTTTTTTTGGATATTTTTAAGGCTCTTGACTCATTTGGCCAATTTGTTGTTTTTACAGGTTTTGCATGATTCACATTCCTGCAAGAGTTCTGAGTCTGAATATAGAGCTAGAGGCTGGAGAGATGGCTCCACAGTTAAGAGAGCTTGCTGCTCTTGCAGAGGACCTGAGTTCAGTTCCCAGTACCCATAGTGGGCAGCTCACAACCATCTGTCACCCTGGCCTAGGGATCTGACATCCTCTTCTGGCCTCTGTGGGGGTCTTGTGTACTCCTGCTTGTACACAGACACACACACACACACACAAATATTAAAATAAATCTCTTAAAAGAGTTATAAATATGGGGTGACCTTGTCTCCCCCCACCCCCCATTTAAGCATTCTGGTCCTTTCTAGAAGGTGCTGTCAAACAGACTCACCCTGCAGTTTAAGTCAGTTGTGAGCACTTTGTCAGCCTCATTTCAAACCACCAGAGGCCATTTCTGCCCCTCCCTCCCCCTCCCCCCACCCCTTCATCCTCCCCACGTCCCCCCACCCCAGGAACCAGTGCCCTCGTCCGACCTTGCAGCAGTTTAGAAACTGACTGTTCTGGTTTATATGTGAGCTGACTGTTCTGGTTTATATGTGAGCTGTCCCTCACAGGCTCATGTGTTTGGACAATTAGTCTCTAGCTGGTGGTGCTATTTCAGGAGACTGTGAGCCTTCAGGACATGGGGTCTAGCCGGTGGAAGTAGGTTACCAGGGGCGGGCCTTTTGGGGGATACACCCACTTCTGAGTCTGGTTTACCTTCTGTGCTTCCTGGCCCACCAACATGTGAGAAGTCTCCATCACATGTCCCTGCTGCCATGGGCTCTGCCATAGCTCTTCCTCCTTCTGATGGACTGAAATCCCCCTGAAACTCTGAACCAAAACCAAACCCTCCCTCCCTGAATTTGTTTTTGTGAGGTGGTTTATGACAGCGACGTAGGAAGTAGTTAACACCCCAGCTACCCAAGGACTTGTATTGGATTCCATGCCAGTCTGCAGCCATGTTGACGAATTCTGATTCCTTCGAAGGTATCCCAAGTCCCACGGCAGCTGGATGGGCCCAGAGCTCCCTCTAATCATCTGGTCCATGAAGTCACTATTCCTTTTCCCCTAGGACATGAACGTAAGCTCCTTGCAGGTTTTTGCCAATTTACACTCCACCTGGAAGGAAGAGAAACTTGCCCTCACCCATCCCCTGCTTGTTTTGATGCTGGGAGAAAAAGAGAGATGACAATATTTACAGCAACTGATGGGCCTCCCTCTTTTGGAAAGTGAGTAACAGAGGGAAGCAGAGAGACATCTGTGAGCCCTTAGAGAGCTCAGGAAGAAACAAGCAAGCTTCCACCAGAGCCTGTCAGGTTGGCAGTGCCCCCAGGGGAGGGACTTTCTGCCCTGATTATATTGTTTTGCCCTGCACACTGGAGAGGGAGAGAGAGAGGATGCGGATGCTGAGGAAGGGAATGCCGTGGACTGAAGGAGCAGTCTCCAAGTTGAGTTCAACTTACAATGACAAGTCTTACAGAGAAGGCTTCCTTTGCAGAATGGAACAAGAATACAATGATGGATTTGGAGACAAGAGAAGGGCACGGGAGTTCAGGGTTCAGGTGAGGAGGCTGGGAAGTAACTGATAACGGTGACAGAGCGGACATTTCTTGGGCACTTACTGCATCCCAGGAACTGTCCAAAACCCTTCACATGGAATGGACTATGTCTCATTCCAAAGTTATGTGGGAAAGACTACCATCACCCCAGCCTAAGGATGGGAATCAGGACTCACAGAAGGGAGGTGGTGAGGCCGGTGGGTTGGAGTTGTGAGTACACTGGGGACAAAACGATGGGCTGGAGGGCCCAGGAGATGGCTCAGTAGGTAAAGTACTTGCTGAGTAAGGATGGGAGTCAGAGCTCAGTTTCCAGACCTCACATAAAAGCTGAGACCCGAAGCTCATGGCGGTCATCCCAGTGCTGGGGAGGTGAAAGACAAGAGGATCCTGGGACTTTTTAGCCGGTCAAGGTGAATGGTGAGCCTGAGTGAATGAGAGACTATGTCTCAGAAGAATAAAGTGGGCTGGGCGGTGGTGGCGCACACCTTTAATCCCAGCACTCGGGAGGCAGAGCCAGGTGGATCTCTGTGAGTTCGAGGCCAGTCTGGTCTACAGAGTGAGATCCAGGACAGGCAGCAAAGCTACACAGAAACCCTGTCTCAAAAAAACAAAACAAACAAACAAACAAAAATAATAATAATAAAGTGGTCAGCAATTGAGAAAGACATATGACATCTATCTACTTCTAACCTCTGTGCGCGCGCACACACACAGATATTGAGGAGCAAGCAGAGCTTACAAGTACAGAATAGAACACTAAATGGTCTTCTGGGAATCTCAGTGTCCAATGATCCAGGCTCCATATCCGGAACTCTCCCAAATCTGTGCTCGGAGCTCTCCCTGCCCTCCAGTTACTCCTGAAATCACTCCTGGATCCAGTCCTTTCCCAAACATCAAGCTGCCTCTGAATCCCATCCTGACTATTGCCTAACTTCTAACTCAGCTGCCTCAGCCCTCCCTCCATCTCTACATCACTGAGACCCCTGTAAACACATCTGGTTAGTATCTAGCCACTAATGGCAGTTGGTGAATTTATATGCTGGCCTCTTCAGTCAAATGCTTGTCAGGTGAAGGGAGAGCAATGCCGTTAGGAAGCGAGGAGACTCCAGGGAGGCAACAATTTGTGGAATAAGGGTGATTTCCAAGCCACTCTCCCATCATTTTTAAAATACCTTCTCAGGCTTTCTTGCAGGACACGCAAGCCTACACTTCATCATTATGTGAAACAAGAAAGGAGATTTGTGTTGAGAAACACTGACCCCTTTTCTCCCCATGAGTCTACAAGGTCAGGTGCATCGCTGGTTTTATTTAGGAGTGATATTAGAAACAGCCAGGACCACCCCAGCCCCAGCTGGCCTCACCGGAATGCTCATTTCTTTGAGCATATTGCTGGGACAATGAGTGAATGAGGGAGACGGATGACAGGGACATCTGAGATGGGTTGTTTCACAAGTGTGAGGCAGAGATGCTTCTATGACGGAGAGAAAAAGCAATCGAATGTGCGAATCCAGAAATGGATGAATAAGAAGGTTCAAGCTTTACATAATCAATATTTAAAAATTATTTTCTTAACATTTTAATTACATTTACTTGTTTATTTGTGTGTGCTTGTGTGTGTGTGTGCACATGCCAGAGTGTGCATGTGGAGGTCAGAGGACCACTTGTAGGAGTCTGTTCTCACCTTCCATCATGTGGGTCCTGGGGATTGAACTCAGGTTGTCAGGCTTCTCGGCAAGCACCTTTACCCACCAGCTCATGGTCGACAGTTTTGAAACCAAGAAGGCAGAGACATTATCACTCTTTGTCTTACAGATCATTGGTGACAGGCAAAGCATAGAGTCATGGAGACATCTCTGGCCTTGAGTGGTGGGCTGGACTTTCAGTGTGGACTAATTCATTCCTACAGTTAGTGCGGTTATGAAGGAGTTGCCATGTGCCAGGCAGTGTGCCAGGCAGTGTGCCAGGCAGTGCAGACATAGCAGTGAGCAACTCCAAGTTCCTCCTTTTCCTGGAGCTCACAACCTAGTTGGAGGAGACAAAGAAAGTATCAGATTTATGATACATCCAGGGGTGATTAATGCCGCGAAAAAATTCATCATGTAAAGAGGAAGGGGTGGACTTTTTAGCCGGTCAAGATGGAAAAGAGCTTTGCCTTTTATGTAGAACTTGTTAGAAGTCTCTCTGCCGAGAAGGGTGAAAAGTGAAGGAGCCCAGTGGGTGCCTGGGGTCAGAACATTCCAGAAAGAAAAGAAGACCAGAGCCCCTGGTCATGGCAGAATCATGCTGGGTACACTCCAGCAAAGAGGCCTGGCCTGAGTAAGGCTGGTGACATCGGAGAAGACACCAGGGGCGCAATCACAGGTGACTGTGGAGAACCGTGCACTCTGAACGCGGAATCTTTGGAAAGTTAAAGCAAAGGAGAGGTGGGACGTTTGCCGGAAGAGACCCTGTCCACTGGCATGTGGAGATACCAGCAGAGGATTGTGGGTAGGAGCTGGGAGAGCATCCAGGAGACCGTGATGGTATGAACTATGCAGAGCAGTGGAGCGATCAAGAAACCAGAAGGTTCTAGAAATATCTGGAAGGTAAACCTGACTGGATTTGCCGGTGTTCCAGTGAAGCTATGAAAGAAAGCCTTTGTTAGCTCTTACCACTCATTTGTAGGAGAGTCAGGCAGTAAGGGATGCCGCTCAGTTGGTGGAGTGCTTACCCAGCATGCACAAGGCCTTCAGTTTGATCCCCAACACCGCTTAGAGCTGGGTATGGCAGGACAAGCCTGTAATCCCAGTTCAAGGCCATCCTCAGCTAGATATTGAGTTAGAGGCTAACCTGGGCTACATGAGACCTTGTCTTAAGAAGGGGTGGGGGAAGAAGAAAGGTAGCAGGGAAAGAGGATGGCCACATTGTTTGGCTGGAGTACCCGCATGTGTGAAGTGGCCACTAGCAGATGGGAACAACACAGAAGAGGTGTGAGAAGACCACATGAAGTCAGAGGAGTCGGAGGAACACAACACACGCTGGTGGGTAAGAGGAGCTGGGCCAGAGGGGAAGGCACAGTTCCCTAGTGGGAGCAGAGCCGTGAGGGACCACCAACGATGTGAAAACGTTGCTGATGGTGGAGGGATGAGGTTTGAGAATGGACCACTGGGTGAACTGTGTGCAGTTTTTTTGTTTTGTTTTGTTTTGTTTTTTGTTTTTTTCGAGACAGGGTTTCTCTGTGTAGCTTTGCGCCTTTCCTGGAACTCACTCTGTAGCCCAGGCTGGCCTCAAACTCACAGAGATCCGCCCGGCTCTGCCTCCTGAGTGCTGGGATCAAAGGCGTGCGCCACCGCCCCCCGGCTTGGTCATGGTGACCTTAACAGGGGCAGGTGAAGTGTAGTGGACACAAACGCTGCACCCATCAGCCCTGAGAGCCCCGACAGGAGAAGATACCATGACGCCATGAATTGGCCATTGACGTTTGGGGTGGGCACTGGCTGGAGGGACATGTTGTTCAGTCGCTTTTTGCGTGGGGAGATACTTCAGTACTTTCGCAGCCTGTAGATGTAATCCAGCCACGAGAGGGTATTGATAGCAGGCGACAGGTACTCCTGGGCCATAACTTTCTCCTCTCTTTATGGTAGAGCTCGGAGCATTGATCAATGTGTTTAGTAATTGTTTGTGGTTGATGTTCCTGTGAATGTCTCTGGCATTTATTTCCCCTTTAGGCAAAGTTGTTTTCCTCAAATATGCCCATGGAACTAGACCAGATCCATTTAATGATGAAAGCGCCCTGGAAAAGCAAATCCCCTGACTTGGGTCCATGAGCCCTTGTTAGCTCTTATCACTCATTTGTAGGGGTGTCAGCAGAATCGATACCAGCGAGTTACTGTTATTGAAAGCTCAGTGTGCGTTTTACATGAATTATCTCTGCAAACCATTGCTGTGATGTATGTGCTATTGATTATCTCAGTTTTAATGAAGAAACCCGTTTCAGAGGTTAAACCGCATGCCCAAGTCTGAGGGTAGCTCGCGGCGGAGCCACGGCTTCAAACCAGACCGCGTCTCTTAATCGAAGCGCCTTAGAGAGCTGCTCCACGCCCCTGGAGGGGCTGTTACACCCCAACTGTCACTACAGGCCGGTGCTGGCACATAGAGTCTACACCTTTTATTCTGCCAGGTTGAGCCAGGAAGTGTGTCCCCGTGGCGGCGGCGGCAGGATCCCCAGTACTCAGGCTGTGTGGTACCAG
>CABHPQ010132196.1:0-14235 GCA_902168405.1 Peromyscus aztecus | reverse complement strand
ATTCAGGACAGAATGTGTAAGAGTACATGCCAGCTCTGCTGTATTTTTTTCCTCCCTTTATTTTTCTCCACCATACTTTATCATCAATATATAGTATGGTCTACTCAGTTATCTGTTTATTGCCTGAGTACTACAAGGATGAAAACATCATAAAGACAACAGCTTTGTCTATTTTTTCCTTTACTTGTTGTGGGATCACACTGTGAAACCTGAGTTTACATTTGCATTAATTAAATAAAAATCAACCTTGGGTCAGGAGGAGGAGCCAGAAACTAGTTGACAGAAAGTAATTATAGAGAGTCAGAGGGAGTCTGGAAGACAGATAGAGAGACACACAAGAAGTATTAGTGAGGGACTTTGAATGTGGTGGTCATTTTTTGGTTTGGCAGAGCAGAAGAATGTTCTCTTACTCTCTTTCTGTGATGCTAGCAAAGAGGGAAGGTCAGCTAGTTGCTCCTCAACCTCTGAGCTTACAGGTTTTCACCCCAGCCACTGATTCCTGGATCTTATTGATAAATAGAACAACAGAGATTTAGTTAAAAACTACATTTGGTGGTAGTTGCAGGAGGTGGATCTGGCAGGACATAAAAGTCAGGCCACTACCTGAGAATTGGGCCAGTAATTGCAGAACTGCAATTACTGACTGAAACAGCAGTAGATTCAGGTGCAGCCACTGTCTCAGTGGAATAGCATTTACTGTTACATGTCCAAATGTAACAGTGTCAGGCATTTAGATTTAAATTTATACCTAATAATTTATTTAGTTTAATAAATGTCCTTTAAGTCACAAGATGCATAGACATTGATTCTTCCATTTTGACTTGTGATTTCTGCTCCCCTCTCTAATGTCAAAAGTAATGAAAACATAAGATTTGAGAACCATCAAGATCCTTGCATATGGGGAGGAGTTAAGTGAGGCCCAGCAATGGGATCACATTTACTTTTATAACACTTGTTATACACATTCAATGGGAGTCAGTGTGGTATTTCCACATATGTGCATAGTGTACACTGGTCATATCTAATCACCCTTCTTTAACCCTGCCTCCCACATATCTAGTACCTTTCCCAGTCACTAGTCACTACTATTCTACTCATAGGTCATGTTTTTAGAGTTTCCACATGTGAAAGAACACACGGTATTTGTTTCTTATAACATTCCTTCTAAACACAGTGAGATAGTATCACTTTTGGCATTACTCTAAGAGCTAAAGACACAGGGTATTTTCTCATATACTCATTTGCCACTATATTTCTTCCTTTATGACCTATTAATTCATGTGTCCCTTTTAATTGAATAACTTGCTTTTTGGTAACTGTTAAGATTTTTAGTTCATATACTTCAGGGTAGAATGCAAACAGTCTCCCACTACTGTAAACTCCAGTCAGCATCTCCCACATTTGGGGAAATCATAGAAGTCAGCACACCCAGAGTGCAGTAGTTAAGCCTCACCTGGGAAAACCACTTTCATCCTCGTGGTAACTCCTGCCACATAAATACAGTTTTGGGGTTCTTTATAGCTCTGGATATTAGTCTACCCCCCGATGAACAGCTATTTAGTATTCTTCCTATTCTATATCCTATTCTCTTCTTTTCCATAGGTTGTCTCTCTGTTTTCTGTACAAAAGTTTATTAGGTTAATATATTATGTCAATTTTTTTTCTTGAACTTATCCAGAAGATTATTGACTACACCAATATCTTCACTGCTTTATCCATGTTTCCTTCTTATAATTTTAGGTTTTATATTATGGCCGTTGATCTGTTTTGAATTGAGTTTTGTACAGGGAAAGACACATTGGTTTCAGAACCATTTATTGAAGAGGTTGTCTTTTTTCAAATGTGTTTTTGGCACCTTTGTTAAGGGGCTGCAGTTACAAGGCTTTATTGGATTCTGGGTTTCATACTGTGTTCTATTGGCCTGTGTATCTGGTTTTACATTTCTGTTATTATGGTTCCTGCAGTAGCTTGAAATCAGGTATTGTGGTATTATGGCTTTGTTTTTTGTTTTCTTTTGTTTTGTTTAATTTTTCCTTTTTGAGATTACTTTTCTAGCTTGGGTAAGAAAATCTTGATACTTTGATGAAGGCTGAATTTGTGAGTTTAATAATACTAAATAGTCTAATGCATGAATATGGGAGGTTTTTGCAGGTTTGTTTTATAATTTTCATTGTAAAGTTATTTTAGTTCTGTATTTAAATTTATTCCTAAGGTACTGTGTGCATGTATGCATGTATGGGGGTGCTAACTGTGAAAAAGGATGCTGCCATGATTCAGGAATGAGATTTTAGAGACAATGTTTTTTTGGTCTCAAAACTATAAAAGTTTAAGTAGCCTATACAGGTTTGTTGTTGTTATTGATTTACACAAAGCACTTGTTTTCTGTGTTCTTATGCATATACACCAACAACTCTTGAGGATTTTCAGAAACATTTACTCTTTCCAGAGCTCTTAACTATCCTTAGATCATCTTATTCTAAAGAGGTTTTTTTTTTCTGGGGTGGGAGGTGTTGGGGCTAAAAGGGGACAATGTTATATAACGAGCCCATTCAAATCTTGTCAGAAGACTTCCTTGAAAGGGGAATTACCCTTGGTGGTATTTCATCAGATAATATAGAACTGTCATTTTCTCATCATTCTTAAAAGAAAAGAGGCACTTAGAGACATACTCTAATTCAAAGGGTCAATGATTTCCTTAAATTTCATGAAATATCAAGTTACTATATAAAGCTGAATATATTTTGTATTTTAAAATTGAACTATCTAGGAAAAGTCAACTTAAACACCTGCTGTCAGTTACCTTGTCAAGACTAAGAGAAATGTTGCAGTTTTCCTTACTTCTTTTGGAAAAAGGTGACAAGAAAGAGAGGGAAAGAAAACTTGGGAGAACTACTTGAATCATTAACAGGAAAAGAGATAAAAAGAAACTTCTATTAAGGCCACTGGCTAAAATTTTGCTTTTACCAAAAAGTATCTCAAGTAGGTATGTCTGGGGATGAGATTAAGAAGTCAGGTTCACTTAAAAACTGAGAAGTAACTAAAAGGGCTATATAGATCAGTAGAGCACAGTAAAGGGAATTTTATACTTAATGGGATATTTAGTGCTAAATACATTGTCCCAATCTTATTTGACCTGAGAGTCTTATTTTACAACTGAAGCTACAGAGCTTTATAAAAGTTAACTAACATGAGCAAGGTATCCAGAAAGGATCAAGATCTTAACTGTTAATTAATCTTATACTGTCTCTTTGTTCCTTCTTGTAATAGTGAATCCTTTCAGAATTTTCCCCATGAGGGTAACTTGTGTCATATAAGCACAAAAGTGATTCTAGTCCCGGGATTGGGTTATATTTAATTGAGCTACTGGCCAAAGAGGTCCCATGGGAATCCCCAAACAACCCAAGCTGTCGCCAAGACTATAGGTTGCTCTCCACAAACTAACAGCAAGGCCCCATTCCTGAAGACAACACCAATATAACCCATTGAACATAGAGAAGTTGAGCTGGTACCTACATGTTCTAGTGTCATTGGTATAGGAAGGTATGCTGCCTGAAATCAAAAAAGAAACGTAAACACCAACCCAGCCACAAATGCTTTGATCTACAATACTGTCCTGCATGCAAGATATGATAGGGCAATGGTGACACTATGCTTGTAGGAGTAACCATATCTGATTTGACTTAAGGCCCACCACTCCACGACCATACCCAGCACTGCTTGGGTGACCAATAATCTGAGACTAGATAACCCAGGGACTTAGGGTAAAACCAAATACTATTATTCTAAAAAAAGTAGCAATAAAATGATTCCTAATGACATTCTGCTATACTCACAGATCAGTGCCTTATTCAGCTATCATCAGAGAAGCTTCCTCCTGCAGCAGATGGGAACAAATACAGAGACCCACAGCCAGACATTATGCAGAAAGTGAGAGACCTTGGAACACTCAGCCCTAAATGGTAAGTCTCTATCAGGGAATCCTGAGGAAGAGGAGGTAGAAAGAATGTAAGAGCCACAGGGGATGGATGACACCAAGAAACAAAGCTTTTTAAATCAATATGATTAAGCATATATGAACTCACAGAGACTGAAGTAGCATGAACATGGCTTGCACAGGTCAGCACCAGGTCCTCTGTGTATATATTATGGCTTCCAATGTAGTGTTCTCATGTTATTTCTGAGTGTGGGAATGAGTGGATTTCTGTTTCTTGTGCCCTCTCTTGGGCTATATTCCTTCTGCTTGTTTTATCCAAATTCTGACATATTAGTTTTTGTTTTATCTTACCTTATTTGATTATTACCCCTTAGAAGTCCATTTGTTTTCTAATGAGAAACAGAAAGGGAGTCGATCCGGATGGTGGGGGAATGGGGAAGAACTGGAAGGAGTTAGGGTAAACTGTAATCAGGATATATTATGTGAAAAAAAAAATCTGTTTTCAAGAAAATGGGAAAAGGTGCTTCAGCTTTTAGTTCTAGCCCTTGGTCCCTATCTCTATGGAATTTCAGAAGTCACGTCATTCTTTTCAATCTCCAAATGAGTTTCATTTTGCTGCATTTTTGTAAATTATAATCTGACCTAGGATTAGCTATCTAAAAGTACAACAAATCTCTTTCCCTTGGTTACAAGGAATACTTATACTGAGTAAAACAACCCAAAAGGCAATGGCTATAGTGGTTTAGAATGCATTTGGCAGTATCTACTCATATTGAGGGTATATACACTCAAACCAGGCAATTTCATTTCTAGGAGTATATCCACAGAAATGTGTGCCTGTTCACCAGAAAACAAATATAGGCTCACTCACAGTCACACTTAACAGCCTTAATGTGGAAACAATTCTAAGGCTATCAACAGTGAAACAGAAGAATAGATAAGCTGTAGTGTAGCTACAATGAAGAAGATAAACCATGTTTAGATGGAAAAATGTGGATGAATCTTATAAACATGATGAGGATAAAAGGAATTATACAGGAATTTTGTTGTGTACGATTACATGAAGTACAGAAACACATAAGACAAAGGTATGGTGCTGAATATCAGGACACATTTGAGATCCTAAAGCAAGTCTGAAATGCAGATGAGATGCTATTTCTTGTGATCTTGGTGCTGACTACCTTAGGCATGTTCCTTCTGTGAGAAAACATCAATTATTCTTAATTAATGTTAATTTTTGTTACACTAACAAAATGTTATTTCAAAAAGTGCAGCATTTTATTCTTGGTGGGTTAACAGCACAATATTTGCACTATAATATTAATATGTGTAGGCTTTCTATCTCAAAAACAGACATCAATGCAGGGTGTTAAAATGATTTTCCTTTCAATTACTGGCTAAAAGTTTAGAGATAGTGCATTCATTTTAGCATAAGAAGTATGTTTTAGAACTCTTTATTTATACCCTGTTGCCACAAATCTTCAACCAAATTAGGGAACCTGCACAGGCCACCATCCAGTTTAAGCATTTTAAATAACAATTATTAATAATTAGGAGGTTTTTAAAATTCAAGTTGTACTGCCAAAATGACAGAATTATTCCCTTTGTGCTAAATTAACTTTGTAGTCCTAACTTCAGAATGAAAGAAGGAATGTATGACATAATGATCTGCCACTTAAGAGTAAAGACAAACTCAATGTGTTTCTTTTTTACTTTATAATAGGATTTTTGAGTAAAACACTTTACTGACAAATATTTTTTTAGTTAGAATGACTTTGAAAAACCAAATTTTTTTGAAGAATTTCCTAGCCTTTCATTTGCAACCAAATATTAATTGACAAATATCAAAATCTGTACTGTTTTCTTAGAAAGAGACATGAAAAAAGACACAGTGTACAGTTTATTTAAGACCATTTCTTCCACTAGAATATTTAGTACACAGAAAAGAATAGCATTTGATATAAATATTTTATTAACTAGAAGAAGGAAAGTGGCAAGGAGAAAAAGCAGACAGGCAGGAAGTCAAGGTTTATTCAAAAGCTCCTTTGCAAAATAATCCCTGACAAAGATGACAAAGATGAGTTAGTGGAAAGAATGAACATCCTGAGGCACACTACAATACTGTTCCTCATGGAGTTTATTTGGAAGAGCTACTTTAGTCCGTTCCTTCCTTAGAAATCATGATGCTATGACTATAGCCTACCCCACATTTTGGAAAGCTACACAGGTACAGAAATAAGCCTAACCAATGAGGTGAAAGATTTCTGCAGTAAAAACTTTAAGACTCTGAAAAAAAGAAATTGAAGAACACACTACATAGCAGAGAGACCTTCCATGCTCCCAGAATCAATTGGGTAAGAATGGCTGTGTTACCAAAAGTAATTAATCTACAGATTCAAACACATTCCCACAAAGACTTTCTTCATAGAACTAGAGAAGATAATTCTAAAATTCACAAATAAACAAAAGACACAGATAGTGAATGCAATCCTAAGCAAAAAGAACACTGATGGAGCTATGACAATACCCGACCTCCAATTTATACACAGAAATACTGTGACAAAGAAAGCACAGCGCTGGCATAAAAATGTGTGTGGGCCAGTGGAAAAAACAGAAGATCCAGAAATCAGTGGACATCTTTGACCACCTAATGTCCTCTACAGAGGAGTTAAAAATACATTAGATAAAAAGTACCCCAGTCAACAAATAGTGCTGGTAATCCGGGTAATCACAAAAAAAGAATGAAATTAGATCCATATTTCCTACCTATCACACACAAAAACAAAGATGGATTAAAGGCCTTAATTTAAATCCTGCTACAGGAAAAATAATTTAGGACAAAGGTAAGGCAAGAACATTCTAAAAAGGATTCCAACAGTACAAGAAATGCTGACATATGGGATTACATGAAATAAAAAAGCTTCTGCATAGGAAAGTTAGTATCAACACAGTGAAAACATAGCCCACAGAATGGGAGAAAAATTTCTGGCAGATTTGGCTATGGTAATGGTATCTAGAATATATAAAGAACTGCAAAAATTAAACAGGCAAAACTTAAAAATGCTGGTCAATAAATAATAAATGGGCACAAAAAGACCCTTCTTAAAAGAGGAAACACAAATGGTCAATAAAGTTATAAAGCATACTCAACATCCTTATCTATCAGAGAAATGCAAATTTAAACTCCTTTAGGATTCCCCCTTACTATAGTTAGAATGGCCATCATGAACAAAACAAATGCTTGCAAGGATCTGAAGACAAAGACAAAACCCTTATTCACAGCTGATGTAATGTAAACTAGTGCTGCCACTATGGCAAACAGTGAAGATGCGCGGGTTGGGTTTTCTGTCAGTCTGGCACCAACTAGAGTCACCTGGCAAGAGGGAACCTCAATTGAGGAAGTGCCTCCATGATTGGTCTTTGGGAATGTCAGCAGTTGGGCATTTTCCCGTGGGCAGTGCCACCCCTGAGCAAAACCAGGGGAACAAGTCAGTATTCCTCTGTTCCTGCCTCTGCTCCTGCTTGAGTTCCTGACCGACTCTCCTCAGTGATAGACTGTGATCAGGAAGTAAGCCACGTAACAAGTTGCTGTTGGTCAAGGTATTTATCACAGCAACAGAGAAGCAAATTTGGACAGGAGGCTTCCTAATAACCTAAACGAAACTTTCATATGATCCAGCTCTACTGCTATTGGGTACATCCTAAAAGCTCTAAATAGTACCATGGATACTTGCACATCCATGTTCACTGATGCACTGTTCACAAAAGCCAGGAAATGTATCCCACCTACATGTATGTCCACCAACAGAAGAATGAATAATGAAAATCTTGTACGTACATACACACAATGAACTTTTATTCAACCATAAGGAAAAATGAAACTTTTGGTAATATTAATGGATTTGGAAATTAATGTGAGGTAACCCAGTCTCAGAAAGAAAGGGGGTCCTTGAGAGGGGAGAAAAGAAAAATTTTTAAAGAACAGTGAAAACTAAAAAAAAAGTATTAAAATGCAATAATGAAAAAGTTAATTTGTATGATAATTAAAAACAAAAAGCAGCTGTAGAGTATTAGGCTGAAGGTGAAAGAATGAAACATATGGTGGTTTTATTAATTGTGATGAACAATGTAATCTTTCACCCACTGTGATCACAGATGACAAAGGACAGGAAAGCTTTTTGTTTGCATTTCTTTACTATATATTTGATTGATTTTCTTAGTACTTAGTACATTACAAATTCAAGTATCTTCATGATTAAATTTCCCAAGAAACCGTGAATCCAGGTTCCAGAAGACCCACAACAGTGCCAGGTATCATGGCTCAGGAGACAATTTCATCAAGTCAGCCATCCAGCAAACTACACTACAGCCCTGCTATTCTATCACAAGCAGTAGAGAAATCCATTTAGCAGAACAATTAAGCACACTAAACTCTGTAATGAAAATCACAAATTAATCTAGTACAAACATAGATAACCTCTAAGAAAACAATATGAAGTGATGGTAAGTAATTCCAAGCTCATACTGTATGTAATGCAAAAACCATTAACATATCACAAGCCACTTTCCTCATTTCATGAAACACTATCCTTAACTCAGTGTATACTTGGGATAGCCTATGAAGATTTATTTATCAAAATTAATTTTGAATATTAGCTGGTTTTAGGATTATAGAACTAAAACATTTTTAAAGAGTACTATACTAAAAAGGAAGTCAGAACCATTCAGGATAATCAGGCAAAGTAGGATTTTTGCATTTTGATCGATCATACATATTGAAGAAGGTTTTAGCTTCTTTGTGTTCTCCCACTTGTTACGTTTAAAATGGCATTTTACAGACAAATTTATAAGTACAATGAGTAGGACAATGAATATATTATCAATCAGCATCAACAGCTGTTACATAATCAAGAGTCAAGATCTCTTTTTGTTAATCTAGCAAAGCACTCAGATCTTCCTTACCAAAATATTTCACAAATGATTCAAAACCTTCTTTGCCTACAAATTGCTTTCCAATTTCAGATGCTATGCAACTAATAACAAGAGCCTTTGATTTGTTAACTACCACCCCTCCCTTGCCAATCAAAGTCTGTGGTATAATGGTTTATCAAGGCTGTCTGGTGCATTCCTGAAGTGTGTTGATTGTTGAAGGACTGGAGAACCATAGCAAAATGAACTCAGAGAGCTCCATTAATCTTGACCATTCCTGTTTTCTTCTTCCTTCGTCCATCATGTTTCATCTTTATTCCCCTCAACCCCAGAGACACTGCCATATATACCACAAAACCTAAATATCCTCCAATGACCTAGCCCAATTCCTCCATTCACTCTCAGGTGAGAATTCAGACAAATGTCCACAGAAGTTACAGCATACATACGGTTCTGTTATATCTCATATATAACCCCTTCATGTCCTAAGGAAGACATTTTCTCTTAGAGGTTTTCATTTTATATATATCTTTAAAAAGAAAAAAAGTCTTGTGTTAACTTGCCTCCATCTTTTTCTTGGGTAAAAGTACTCAAGAATGAATGACCTTTTGTGTCTATGATATTGCTGTTCACAGCTTTTCTTGATAGGCCTAGTACAATCTTGGGAACAGGGTTGCTGTGTGTTGAAGGTCTGACAGTAGCTCTTAGCCTTGCCTATCTTAGGTAGTTATGCTGTGCATTTTTTATTGGTGTACTGTGTTTGATTTGTTCCTGATACCTTCAATTTGAAATTTTTCTGAGAAATGGAGCAGTAATGCAGCATCACCTTATTAAAATACATTTGAAGCCTTAAAAAAAAAAAAGAGCCTTTGAGAACAAAAGGCCAGCAATATTTGCTTATAAAATGATGTTTCTCATTAGGCTGAGAAATAACACTTAGGCTTTATACAGCGTATACACCTTCAAATACTATTTTTAAAGTCAAATTACTAATGTCTAGGATGATTAAAATGGATAGTCTTACATTTGTGCACATTTATACTTTCATTTAAATACGTGATTTTCATCAATCAAGCTACCCCCCCCCCCTCTTTTTTTGGTTGTGAGCCTAGCCTTTAACGGCTGAGCCATCTTTCCAGCCCTCCTCCTCCCCTTTTTAAGACAGGATCTCACTATGTAGCTCTAGCTGGCCTGGAACTCATGGAGATTCTACTGCCTCTGCCTCCTGAGTACCGGGATTAAAGGTGTGCACCACCATGCCTGGCTCATCAAACTACCTTTCAAGATAATTGTCAGGCATTTTGATAGACAATAGATATAAGATATGTGTATTATGATCAATTATTTAAAAGGAAAAAGTAGGTGTGGGTTTATATATCAGTGGTAGAATATATGCATGGATAAGGCAGGGTTCTACCCTCACACCACCACTCCAAAAGAAAACAGAGAAAATGACTACAGTCAACTAAGGTTAACTAAAAAGAATAAAGTAAACAAAGACAAATATCAAACAAAATTTTAAAAATTAATTCCTGACACATTCCACTGCCTAAAAATAGAAATGGGATGAGGCTTTGATTTGTGGCAGAACACTTGTCTGGAATGCATAAAGCCAAAGGTTTGATTCCTACTACTGCAAAAAGGAAAGAGGAAGTGAAGGAGGAAAGGAAAACAAAGGAAGATTATATGATCTAAAATTTTTATCATATTTCTCTCTTGGAGGAACCAAAAATACTACATACACAAAGGGCGCTAACAAATGGAGGAATTAATTACTGTGTGTGTGGGGGGGGAGTAGTAGGGAGGCTCAATCATATTCCCTAATGTAATATAAGTGCATCAAATAGTAAAAACCCCTGACTCTAAATGGATTTTTTAAATCTTTTTAAAAGTTACATTGGTGATATATTATTCACAGATACAGGCTTATTAGGAATATAATTACACAAATTTAACCATCTAATTTTATTTTGTGGGAATTACATAAGCCTTAATATTTTTATTACTGACAAATAATAAAATTACATAATCTCTATTAAAAATTCAAATGAAATTTTGGTTTGCAAGTATGGGATAAAAAGAAAAGTATGGGAAAAAAGAAAAGGACTGGTTCTAAGTGGACTTTTCTAGTTTGTCACAGGTATGAAAGCTGGCCACTGTACCTCACACAGCAGTAGGTCAATGATGTGGAACACCATGCAGAGAGGGAACTTGGCAGTAAAAAGAGTGAGGAACCACTGGGATGCATACATATGAGCTTCTAGGTTCAGATCACAAAAATGGTTGTACAGGTCCGGTAGCTGTTCCTAAAAGTCAAAATGAAAGATTTAGGTGGATGATTGCCAAAGAAGCTTTACTTCTTGCAAAAACTGCAATTTCTACCAAGCTCTCTGTTGTACTAGAATTGTATTCCAGCACTGGTTGTCTTTTATGTCAGGGTACAGAAGTGATGACAGAAGATGAGAACTGAACAGATGACAGATAAGTATAGACAGCAAAGACTTCTTTTTTTTTTTTTTTTTTTTTTTTTTGTTTTTTTTCGAGACAGGGTTTCTCTGTGTAGCTTTGCGCCTTTCCTGGAGCTCACTTGGTAGCCCAGGCTGGCCTCGAACTCACAGAGATCCGCCTGCCTCTGCCTCCCAAGTGCTGGGATTAAAGGCGTGCGCCACCACCGCCCGCAAAGACTTCTTATATGAAAGATACTTGCTAACACAAGTGTTCTCGCTTCCTGGGAAAATCTTGTTCTCTCAGAACACTTTCATTCTAATGAAAATTCTCACTCCAAGGGAAGACACAGGATTCACCTCCTACCTACCTAGAAACAAAATGTATCTTCACCTTGTAAATCATCAAACAACATTCTCTGAGGTATATAGTATGATTTTAGAATATTCTTGAGCACTTGGAGAACTCCAAAGCATGACCAGATATTAAAACCTATCTAGGGGCTGGAGAGATGATTCAGCAGTTCAGAGCTCTTGCTGATCTTCCAGAGGACCTGAGTTTGGTTCCCTGCACTCAAGTAAGGTAGATCCCATCTAGCTGCAGCTCTAGCCCCAGGAGATCTGCTGCCCTCTTCTGCCAACCATGGGCACCCAAACACAAATGCATATGCAAATAAACATACACATACACAAAAATAAAAATAATAAAATATATATTTTAAAACCCAATCTTGATCATATGAAAAATGACAAAGTAAAATTGCACAAGGGTGTCATAAAGATAACTAGCTCTTAAAAATGCCTTAATGCTACCTTTACTCTTTCACTAGTTAAACATGCAAACGCTTTTCCAAGGCATGAGAGGCCAAGCACAAGCCTTCCCATAACTGAAGAACAGAAGCAAAGACACAGAAAAGCTCAGGTTCATTTTCCTCTATAAACAGATCACACACACACACACTCACACACACACACACACACACACACACACACACACTAAACCATTTATTGTACAAAATGACCACTTTGAAAAGGACCCAAATGTATCTATGTGATAATTTAAATAAGGTATCTAAATGGTCATCAAGCCCAACTAGTTGATTTATTAGATATAGTTATTTGACTTTTAAAGCCCAAAAGGAACACTGACTTTTGAAAAATAAAAAAGTAACTTTTTATGTCAAAAAATCAAAAGCAATAAAATAAATCTATTTACATTTTCAGTTGTGTTCATTAAACATTCATAATTAATTATTGCTCATCAATTATATTAGGTATTTTTTATAACAAATTTGTGGATAGAATTTCCCACTTTTCCTTACCTGCATTAGTTTCTCAAGTTGATAGAATTTGCAATGAAGATCTTCAAAATTGTTTTTGTACAAGTCTCGCAATTTATAGTCATACATGATTTTCACCAAAACACAGAATGCTTGTTCTTCTGGCATCTACAGGAAACACACATATGAAATATGAATGAATGCCATTTGTTCAGAATACATGAAAAGGTCTTTCAAGTCCTCCACAGAAATGGCTGAAGGCCTGTTGTGACATCAGTCTTACCACCTGCCCCCTGGTCTTTGGAGCAAAATCTACTAACTAATCAATAATTCCTGCCAGTGTTTCTGCTTAAAAAAGACTACATATAATTTTTCTCTATAAAATAATTACATTCTATTTTACTTTCCCTTTTCATATATAAAATATACACATATATATATCACATACATGTATAACATAGCTTGTTTTTCTCCTATTAACATATTGAAATTATTTCCCTCTTGTTATATAAACAGTTGCATCTTTATTTTTTATAATAGCTGCAGAGTATTCCACTGTGTGAATATTCCAGAATTAATCTAATCAGCTTCCTGTGAATGGATAACTAAGTTACTGTTAATTTTGTATCACCAATACAAAGTTCAAGAAGCAACTTTGTCTACACATCACCTTTGACATAGGAATGGGCTATGGTAAGGTATAGTTACAAAAGAAGGATTAGACTGACAAATAATGAATGGATTTTTGTTTATTTGCTGCTTGCTTTTTTAAACAAGGGCTCATTATGTACTGCCTAACCCTCCCAAGTTCTAGGGTGTTAAGCCTTTACTGATTTTTTTTCAAAGATTAACTTCAGCTGTAAATAGAAGTGATACCAGATCCAGAAGTCAGACAAATATTAATTGAATCTTTGGCTTTTAAAATGTGAATTCAGAATGCAAAAGGGTAATTAGGCCTTTAAAGGCAAGATCAGCATCCATAGAAGAATGGACCTGAAATACAGCAGATATTGGATCTCATATTTATGATGATACTGTCATAGGAGAAGTGATTTCTAAAAATTTTAAGAAAAATTAAAATGTTATATGCTTTAATTGTGGTAAAAAAGGTAATCTGAAAAGGGATTGTAGGCAAGGCTTTCCTAAAAACAATGTTTTTCAAGAGATAATCCAAACAGAAGGCCCGAGCCTTTGGAGTATGTAGAAGGTGTGGCAAAGGCTGGCATTGGACTAATGAGTGCAGATCAATGAGGGACAGACAAGGCAACCCTTTGCCATCTGCAAATGCCTTTTGGGGGCCTCTCCCAGGCACCAATATCAAATTTGGTTCAATCATTCCCTGTTAACACTTGAGAAACTCATCACAGAGCAATTAAAAGACTACCTGTTGTGAAAAACTATACTGCTCTAGATAACAGAACAACTTCAGAAAATTTTCTCCAGAAAAAAATTTTCTTTATAAAATTATCAGGAGAGACCATAAAACAAGTATTTTGGCAAATTTCTATAAATGATCAAAGAACAAAGCTAAATGGCATTGTAATTGAAGGTTTGGTTGACACAAGAATGGATGTAACAATAATTTCACCTAAATCTTGGCATCCAGAATGGCCTCTTCAGGAGGTAAATATTCAGCTTCTGGGGATTG
>CABHPQ010132193.1:19818-46590 GCA_902168405.1 Peromyscus aztecus | reverse complement strand
GGGAGGAGGGAGAACGGGGGAACCTATGACTGATATATAAAGTTGAATTATGTTGTAAAATAAAATAAAATAAATTAAATGAAAAAAAAATTTTAAAGTATTTCTAAATTGATTTGAAATGAAAATTTTTATTATCAACAGTGACACATGAATTATACAACCAAGGCTCAACCATTTTTTAACACAAAAGTATTATATGTAAATTGTTTTGTAATAAGACCATGAAGACAGAGAGAAAATTTCAGTTTATTGAAAAGGTATAAAGACCCCACCACAGGAATGACTAGGTATAAAGCTCTCACCACAGGATTGACTAGAACTTGCTCACTTTGGTCTTTCATCTCTGAATTTGACCAATATTAAGAATCTTCTGTAGACAAATAAGACAGATTATAACCCCTCACCTCAGCCTTTGTAGAGTCCCCTAAAATCTGTTGATAAACTGAAAACTTCTTTACTGACTGTTCCTCATTTTGGAGTGGTTTTCCTTTTAGGAGATATTTGCTACTTAATGTTGAGCCTTTAGGTACCAGGACTATGAGCAAACATCTAGCAGCTGGAAATCAGGGGTCCTTCTGCAGCCTGGTCCTAAAATTTTGGTAGTTCCATGCTCCAGAAGCCAGAAAGTTAATTCCTTTTCTTGTGGTATCATGACAAAAGCAGCAGCAAGACTAGAACTGACGTTTCACCATTGCACACGTGTCTCCAAGGAAGCGCCACCGATTTCTGAGTTGTGTTTTCTCAGTTACAGACTATTTCAGGTGTCCTGCCAGTGTTTGTCGATGGCGGATATTAGTTCAACCCACCTCAGCCCTTTCCTCACCATGCACATACCGGAGTCTTTTTAGCGGTACCTCACTTCTTGATTCTTATTTCTGTACCAGTAATCTATTTTATTAGCAAATAAAATAATTAAATTACACCCCTTCCAAACCTCACAATTATAAGTTCATCATTGAACTGAATTCACTTGGAAGTTTCTTTTATAACCTCACTTGGTTCTCACTCTGTTCACCCTGTTGTAAGCACCTCAGTTGTAGTAGTCGGATTTCTGTTTGCTGTGGTGGTTGTTGTAATTGGGCATCTTTCATAATTCATAAGGCTAATTCAGGCTGGCTCGTGTGGCACAATGTCCAAAATATTGTTGAAAGCAGGATGTGCAATGACTTTACAGGCTTGACCAGCAACACACATGTTTCTGTCCTCTGGGTCAAGTCTAGTCATGAGTTACAAGAATGGTACCACATGTTTGCAAAGCAAGGGGAAATTTAAGAATTTGTGGTCAGTTTTGCATTTCACCATCTTGCTATCTATGCATTTATTTTATCCGTATATGTTGTAATGTATGTTATTTATATCCATGAAAAATTCATAAGTGGTATTAAATGAATCATTATGGTAGTAACAGGAAGTTGAAAGGATCTGTGAAAAGCAAAATGTGAAGACAGAAAGAATTTTGTACATTGATAAAATTATATAAGAAAATATATAGTTAGAAGAATTTCTATTTAACTATAAAGAAAAATTAACTTATGAAACTTGCAGGTAAATGGAGGGAAGTATGACACACTCTGCTGAGGAAAATAACGCAAACCCAGAAGGACAATTGTCACACGTGTTTGTTTATTAGTGGAAGCTAGGCCTGAATCTTTAGGTAATAAGTGTAGCTCTTATCTCCCTCATGAACAAAGCTTTTTTTTTTCTTTTTTTTTTTTAAGCAAATAGAGACCATACAGAAACCCACACCTGATCAAAATGCAGAGATCAACTGACAGCAGTATTATAACACAACACCAATACCCAAGGCTCAGAGATCTTCCTGAATAAGAATCAAAAGAGCCAGAGGACCAGAAATTCTGGTGCAAGATAATCTCTCCTAAAACAAAATGAAACAAAAATATGATGGAGGAGTGAATGGGATGGATGGACTTGGGGAGAGTTGAAGGAGGAGTGAGGAGGTGAATATGATCAAGACACTTTGTATAAAATGCTCAAATGATTAGAGAGACTGTATTTAAAATAAATTTAAATTAAAAGTTGTGCACAAAATGATAGACCTTGAAAAAGTAATAGGCATTACACACAATGCAATGCTTGTCACGATCTCAGCTAAATACTGTTGGAATCAGCTGCTGAGAAACGGAGGCATGGCTCTCTGGTGTTAACAATGGAATTCTCTGCCGCAATAAATAGCTTTGCTCCTTGCTGGGCCATTAGCCGAGTTGCACATCCAGTTCTTCCTTATGCATGACTTTCAAAGCCACCGTGCGCTTTACACTGCTGCCTTCTTCCCTGATGTTTTCTCTATTCACTGCCTTGCATCCCTCTGCATGTTCAGCTGTGGTTTAGTCTCCAAATTTCAACACAAAGACTACTTCCTCTGTAAAGCCTTCCTGGTTCTTTGGGTAAGGTTACTTTTATTCCTGCATGTGCTCATAAAATCTTGAATCATTCCTTAAGAGCACACAGTAGTTATTCTTCCTTCAAGTTAATCTCTTTCCTAAGAGTGAAAGTTTTATGAGACTAGGATGATCTAATTTGTAACCTTTTCATTCTACTTGTAAAATGCTTATTTGGTGATGTTTAGATGTCTGTACTGTTGACATTTATAGGTTCAGCTCCTGTCATGCATAGAGGACACAGAAGATATCCTGATCCTCCAGCCCTAATAGTTTCTCCAAAATTCTCTTTTCAGAATTCTCTGAGTCATAGGTATAAGGCTCGTGTAGCAGAAGTATCAACTGGGATGGAGCAGCAGTCAGCTGTCCTCTGCCTTTTGACCAGTTGTTGATTTCTACGTGGCCTTTTTGTTTGTCTGTTTGTTTTTTCGAGACATGGTTTCTCTGTGTAGCTTTTGCGTCTTTCCTGGAACTCGCTCTGTAGACCAGGCTGGCCTCAAACTCACAGAGATCCACCTAGCTCTGCCTCCCGAGTGCTGGGATTAAAGACGTGCGCCACCACCGCCCGGCTGATTTCTGCATGGCCTTTGACTGCTATAAACAAACTACCTTTGACAAGCGGTAGTTTGTTTACATTTGTTTGTGGATATAAAGATAAGTGTTTGGAATGGTGTTAGAAATGGATTAGTTTAGGGAAGTGAAGGTTGAATGACTTAATGGAGTACAGGTATTCGGTATTCAGCTAGGTCTGCAGTATCAGGCAAGAATTCCCTTCTATTGAATGGGCCCTGAGTTCAATGACACAGCTGTTGTTTACCTCCAATATGGAAATACCATTACTGAAAGCTTGGGGACATTGCTGTTCTAGATATTGTTGTGGTTCCTAGGGTTTACAGCTGGGTAGGATTACTGGTTACTTTTTCTGAAGCTGTCATAGCAACTATGAGAACTAGTCCTTGGGGAGAGGCCTTCAGGTCAGTGACAGCCCAACTCCTCCAAGTTCTGTGTCTTAAGTAGTTGTTGTTTGCAGCAGTCTTATTCTTTTATTTCAGCTTTATGAGCAAATGGGAGTTTTGTCTGCATGTACACTTAAGTACCACATGCATACATTGTTTGCAGAGGTTGGAAGAAGTCAGACACCCTAGAATAGGAGTTAAAATGGTAGCAGTCCATTATGTGAGTGCTAGCAACTGAATTCAGAACTGGAACTTCAGAGACTTCTCTCCAACCCCAGCAAGAGGGTCTTACCTTGTACCTACGGGAAGCAGCATGCATGATAGAAATAGTTTAAATTGTTTGTAGAGTATCTTGAACTGCCCTGAACAACAACTCAGAGAGAGGTTTCTCTTGCTTAGAGATGGATTATATGTTAGACAGTCTATGGCTCTTGGGGACAAGCATTATCAAACATACATAAAGAGAGATTCATACATACCTACACACATATGTGTGTGTATAAATGTATATGTGTAGACATGCAATTACATATTTTACATATATATTTTTAAGGAAACATAAACTACTATGTTTCCTGATGTATTTTTAAAACATCCTCAGTGTTATTTATTTCTCCTTCCCCTTTGTCCTTCTGTGTTGTCCTCCATTCCCAGTTAAATTCCCTCCTCTGTTTCTTTCCCCCATCCCTGACATCTGTTTTCTATTCTCCTCCTTTCAAGGGTGCCTTCATCACAACTATGGTCCCTCACATGTAACTAATGGCTGCTGAGAAAGAGAGAAGCCATCTTCTCCAGGAGAAGGCCCTTATAGGTCATCTGAACTCAAATGGTAAACTCTAAACACATATACATATGAACACGCTAAATGTATTCAGTTTGTATTTCTTTTTTTTAAGATTTATTTATTTATTATGTATATAGTGTTCTGCATGCATGACAAAAGAGGGCACCAGATCCCATTATAGGTGGCTGTGAGCCACCATGTGATTGCTGATAATTGAACTCAGGTCCTCTGGAAGAGCAGCCAGTGCTCTTAACCTCAGCCATCTCTCCAGCCCCCAGTTAGCTTTTCTATATACATGTACATTTGTATGTATATATATATATATACAAACACACTCACCACACATACACATACATGCACACTACACACTCATACAGACACACACATACACATACACCACATTCACACACGTGTGTGTAGGTATGTATGTATCTCTGTGTGTATACATTTGATAACGTGTGTGTGTGTGTGTGTGTGTGTGTGTGTGTGTGTGTGTGTGTGTTATGAGAAGAGGCTAAGGGCCATGAATTTGTGAGGGAATGAGAGAGACAATTGAGGAGTTGGAGGACAGAGAGAAAATGATGAAAATTTGGTTGTAAAAGCAGTGTTCATGTAGGAAATTATCAAAAAATTAAATTTTTTATTCCCCATCTCTCATAAATACTTGGTGTGTTTCCTTCCATAAGTGTTTTGCTTTGACTAGATTTTGGCAGTGAACAGCTGCTAAAGAGAGGATCATTCTTTTGGGAGAATGTGGTCTTTGGTAGGGTGAATCCATATCTAGGGTTGTTTAGGCAGCAATAATTGGACTTAGTAAGTTATTAAGAAAGAGGGAAGACGATGATGATGAGGAGGTAGAAACTTTTCGTTTGAAAGCAGGTATGTTAAATCTTCAGAGTCCCATGTTAAGTGCTACATTTTCATTTTTAACAGACATCATAATTTGAAAGAAATATATCTTGATATATGTCAAAGTATTTTATTTATTGTATCTGTAGACAATCTATAAAATATGTTTGCATACATTACACACATATGTGTGTGAATAGTAACACATACAATAACAGTATATTGTACTGTTAATTTGGAAACCTGTTGACATTTGACAATTCACTCATTTTTTCATCATAAATTCCAAAACAAGAGTGAGAAAATAATGTATATCCTTCCATTGATTTTGGAAAACTCACAGTGAAATGAAATCATTTTATGTATATAAGACAGCCATTACTAGTTTTTTTTTCTTTTTGAAGAAGAAAATAAGAGGGTCACTTTAAATTTCCTCTGCATACATATCAATTTTAAGAGTAGTCTTTTATATTGCTATTAGGCTTTATTTTCCCTTTGCCTGAGATATGCAAGAAGGAGAAATGATTTTTCCAGAAGGAGATTGAGAAAAAATTGCTATTGTAATGATAGGGTTATTTGAGAAATGTCCTGTGCTCTATTTATTTTTTGATCTAGGGCATTGTGCTTATCCTAGCTGTGATTCAGGGCTATTAAGAAAGATTATTCTGTGGAAACTGGAGGCAAATGCTAGGCCAAGCTTATAATGAGAGTCATTAGGAGGTGCAGGGATGCTCCATGGCTCCTCACCCCAAGGGACTTCTGTGGGGTAAAACAATGACGAGAGTGTACAGTGTGACCCATTCTGGTGGAGTCATCCTCTGGACCAGATGATCTTTTGTAGGAACAGTTCCTAGTACTCAGTCTTGGTAGTTAAATTTCTAAAACATATTTGACAAATCATAATCTGTCACATGTGGAATCTCGATTTTACACACCACACACACACACACACACACACACACACACACACACACACACACAACATTAGAGTGCAAGTATTTTGAAAAATAAAAGGGACTAGCAGAGAAGAAGCAGATACAGGGAATATTATGGAATGAATAAGATCAAAGTGTATGATGTAACTGAATAGAGTATCATTATGGAACCCATCACTGGGTACCATGAATACATTTAATAATTTTTAAAATAGATGAATAAAATAAAAAAGAGTTTAAGGTGAGCAAGAGGCATCCAAGGGCAAGTAAACATGTGAACCTGATTTTGGATCCGAGTGCTGGGATTAAAGTTGTGCGCCCACCACCACCCAGCTCCACATGAACATTTTCTGGGATTGACAAATTTTTCAAGTTACTTTCAACCATCTTCCTAGGTGGAGTTTTATTTAAATATATAATTATGGATACAGTATTAAGCATTACACATGTATCTTTAAGATCACAGACAGATTAATGAAATCTACCTCTGTGTGGATATGTTGAAGAAGAGCAAATGATATGGGATATTTATTTTTATAGTTCTCTACTTTGGGTCACAAACTCCTTAAAACTGCGTTCTCAATTTGAGTTTTATATGGTTCTATTTAATTTCAAAATAACTGTCTTCTAGGATATAAAGGAAACCTACTCAGCAGTTCTAAAGCTAAGATGAAAATTATATACATATGTACAGACATATGCTTTCATCATCCTGAAAGAAAATCTACTGTACCAACTATCTAGTGAAATTTAAAAAGTTTTCTTTCAAAAAGTTCAAATCCAGATGGTGCCAGGTACCATAAAACTAATTAGTCTGGAAAGGAAGAAAAACAAAGTCTTACCTTTTAAAACATTACACTTTTGTGAACTCTGGTTTCTTAGGAATAGAAATTAGTGAGTAACTTACTCAAATAGATGCTTTATACTATTATCATGCAAATGCAACTATGGGGTCGTTATTGAATATATGAGAGGATGGACAGTATTAGCAGATGATATAAATGTGTGTAACATTTTCATGTAATCTCATTAAAATCCAAAGTTAGAAAGGATATTGGTGTCCCAGGGTTTGTATTCTTGAAAACTGACCAAAAGATTTGAAGGTTCTCATGTTCCTTACAAAAAGTCACAAAATTACTGGTAAAGGCAAGCTGTAAAGATGATTACCATGCTCATTTTCGTTCAATAACAGGATATCTACTAATAAGCTTACTCTCCGTACTTAGAACAGTTTACTCAATTATGAGATGATATCTACACATTATTGTGACTCTTTCTAATTTTAAAATCATACATAATTTAAGATACAAAGTCAAACAATGGAATCTTGAAAGTTGAAGTGTTCAGTTTGGTGACCTGTGATAATTGTATGCTTAAGTAGAAATATCTACAGGAGCATAACACAGAGATGTTGCTGTGACCTGAAAATTTGCTGCAGTTTTTGTTGCCAAAGTCCACACTCTAATCCTTTCTCTAGAAAAAGAGAGGGCTTTATTTCTGGGATTACGTTGTTAACTTGTACGAAGTGCATTACGAGTGCCGGGCTGCCATGTGCTTCGTTTATGTCAGCACTCAGAGTCTGGTTTTTGTCTGCCAAGCACAGCCTTTTTTACACATGCATGCTGTGTTTCTTGAGTCAATACTCAGTAGGAATGAGGGGTAAATATATCTTGTTTACATTTTCATAGATTTTGTCATAACTGTCTGATTGCTTTATATCTTTCTCTGGTTTTCTAAGAGACAAACATTGTTGGGTCAAAAGTAAATCTATAAACTTCTCTGGGACTCGTTCTTCTATTGTGTTGCCTTGTCCAACCTTGATGTGAGGACTTCTGCCTTGTATTATTGTATCTGGTTTCATCATTGTTGGTGGTTGTCTCTTGGAGGCCTGCTTTTTTTTTCTAAAGGGAGACAGAGGGGGAGTAGAACTCGAGGAGAGCTGAGGTAGCGTGAAGCTTGGAGGACTGGAGGGATGTGGAAATTATGATCAGGATGTATTGTATAAGAGAAGAATCTATTTCCAATAAAGAAAAAATGAAATATAAAAATCCAAATCATGTCACTGAAAAAAAAATGAAAAAGTCTGAGAGGTCTTTTGTTTGCTTGTTTTTTGTTTATCCTTTATCTTCTCAAGAAAGCCGGAGACTGTCCTCCAAAACTGCAGAACACGATGTCTCTTTCAACTGGTGTTATTTCACTTGTTTGGTACAATGCTGAGAAGTTGGACTAAAAACCTTAGGTAGGGTACTGAATGCTAGTGTGAATCTAGGAAAAAGAATGAAACGGCACTGTGTAGATCATTGCCACCCCAACACTTTAACAATCAAGAATGGGAGTGAGCATTTCTCTCATATCATCAGTACTCATTTGGAAGCTCTGAAGAAAAGAAAACAACAACCACAAAAACAACTGTACCTTTTCTCCACTAGAGAGGAGAGGGGAACACACTTACCCGGATAGTTCGTTTTCGTCTCCTGTCCCCCTTCTACTTCTCTTGTCACCACTTACCGGGTTTCACTTTCTCTTCACTCTTGCTAACACCATGTGCACCATCTGTCCTCAGTAACCACTCTGGAACCAGCAACAGTTCAAGCGCTTTTGTGTCTGAAAGACGCAGGGTGAGCAGCCACTATAGCATGAGGAGGGCCTTCCCCAAGGCTATCTTACTGTGGTCCTTCCTGAATGGAAGATAATGGTATTCCTTTGTGAATCATTAACAACAAATTTCTGTCTGAATCAAAAAATAAAGGGAGAAACTGAAATGATGACCAAGATGCATTATCATACATTATCAACCGGTTTAAAGACTGCAAATTGACGCTGGCATATTGATTTATAGGGATATAACACGCCCTCTCCCTCGTCTGTCTTTTCCGTCTGTGTTTTTCTTCCAATCTCTTATTTTATAAAAAATTTCTCATTCTTATTTATTGTTTTATTTTGCATGAATTATGGCTGCTAATTTGACTATCATCTTTATATTGACATTTTATATTCAGTTTATATTTGTCAGTTAGCTTCTCAAAAATTTATACTTTGTGGTACCTTTAATACTTTAAGCTTAAATGTTACCCTAAAGAAAATGAATCAATATTTTTAGTTACTTAGTTTATTTGAAATTATTTACTCCCCCACCTGAAGAGAAAACTGTACTGTTCTTTTTTTTTTTTCTTTAAATTTTTTTTTTTTTTGGTTTTTTTGAGACAGGATTACTCTGTGCAGCTTTGGAGCCTTTCCTAGAACTCACTCTGTAGTCCAGGGTGGCCTCAAACTCACAAACATCTACCTGTCTCTGCCTCCTGAGTGCTGGGATTAAAGGTGTGCGCCACCACTGCCCAGGCTATTACATGTTCTTATGTTCATTATCTGAATTATCTTTTATGAAAGTATAAAATTAGAACCTTTTCTATAAAATATTTTCCAAAGGAAAAGTCTGATGGCCTCTGCCTAAGACACTGCTACACTGCCCTTTTCCTAGCTCTTTGCATTGGAGTGTTTATCATGCACTAAAGTGCCCCTCACGATTGCTAAGAGCTATCTTTTGTCTCTTTCATCATTGTTATGCCAATATTGATCCATCTCGACGACTACACTCAGCAAACTAATTCTGATATTCTGCATCGTTACATCTCTTTTTGTTTTCCCCATAACATTGTGGTTTAAAGCCTTGACCTCCCATTAATCAGTGTACCACTGACATGTATCTCTAGCTACCCTTTATTACTTAAAAAAATCATTTTTATTTACATGTCCACAGAGTTTTTAGATTCAGAAATATGTTGGGATTTGTATTAGTGTTCACTAAATATCTATAGCAAGTTTGAGGCAATTATAATTTTTTTAAAATGTGAATTTTACTGAAAATATTAACATGTATATAAAAAGAAAAGAGGATATATTAATTGAAAGGCCAGAACATAGGAATCACTCATGAGGAACTTGTGACACACATTTCAAAACCATTTTTATTACTGCTTTTAGGAAAGAAATCATACAATTTGTTATCTTGTAGAATTTGATATCAGATATTAGTGTATCCAGAATTTTGAGGAATGTTATCTTGGAAAATTCAGCACAGACAGAGGAAACAAATGATTCCTTTATTGATGATTGTTACAGTAACCTTGATCAGGGCCTTGTGGAATCCCATTAGAGAAAGCTACTTATCCGGCCTGGGTAATGGCTATGAATGCCATGATGTTCGGTTGGGACTGCCAGGGCTTTCTTTTACGTCTCTATTGTCTCTTTCTTTTAGACACAGGGAGAGCCTAAGTTATGCTCTCTCTGGTCCTTTGGACTTTTTCTCTCTTTCTCTGAAGCTCCCCATTCTGTCACATGGCTGCTTGTCTACCTTGCAGTTCCTTATAGATGTCATGGTGCTCTGTCTTCCTCTTCTCCATCTTCTACCTCCTGGCAGCTGCCAGGATCTACAGCACACCCACACCAGACATTTTCTGGAACTGCAAACAAAATTGTTCTCAAAACTCCTATTTAAATTCATTCTTAAATTCTTTTATGAATGGAACTAAGAACCCAAAGAGGGGGAATTGATTTTAAGTAACAATTGGTGATTCTTCTGGGAGACCCCAAAATTTCTGGCAGCAACTTGACTGATATTTGTTGATAGAATGCCAGTAAAAAGGTTTGAGACTCAAGGGAGATACTAAAGTACATTGTCCTTTTGGGTAAAAGATTTAGAAGAGATATTAATACCACAGGTAGATAGACGGTCGCATATCAGGAGCTCTGAGGACAGTCTACACACAGGAGATTTAATGGAGGTATCTTCTAAAAGATTTCAAAGGGTTGAGGAGGTTTTATGACACACATAATTGAGAGCAGTGGTCAGGGTGTTCCTGATTCAGGGGTGACAGAGGTAGATAAGGGGAGGTACAATTACAGAAGAAGGGTATATGAACTTGAGGATGTGGTGGAAATAGAGAGGCATGGTCCAAGTAGGTCATGGGTGTATACTATATGAAGTATGTTACCAGCCATAGTAAGTGTTGATGTTTGAAATCTGTAAATCTGTTAACCTGTGCACAGGATTAACTATGATAGAGTAGAGAGGCATACTTGCAGATGGGCATAGCTTGATAAACTTCTGTTCTGGATTCTATCACCATTTCCTTCTATTAATATTCTGAGCAATTGTTTACATGTAGGATAAGGAAATAATCAGAACTCATGAACAGTAAGGATGCTATAGTTGGTCAATTCATAGACACTATTTAGGGGACACTATTATTGAAGACTACTGATGTACGTTAAAATGTATTGTATCTATGTATAAAATCAATTTTAAAAGATATTTAAAATACCGCCAGGCGTTGGTGGTGCATGCCTTTAATCCCAGCACTTGGGAGGCAGAGCCAGGCGGATCTCTGTGAGTTCAAGGCCAGCCTGGGCTACCAAGTGAGCTCCAGGAAAGGCGCAAAACTACACAGAGAAACCCTGTCTCGAAAAACCAAAAAACAAAACAAAACAAAAAAGATATTTAAAATACCAATGCATGGAAACCAAAAGTCCATAATGAGCTCCATTTGTTTCACTCTGACAGACTGTTAGTGAAGAACTCTAACATTATCGAAGGATAAGGGAAAGCAACAAAATATGTGAGATATGTTAGTATACTTAATTAAAAAATTTTAACTAATTGTCATAGCTTGGTCTTACCTGTGATATGGAAGGCTAAAATAAAAGTCTTTCTTTCACAGGGTTGTTTGATTTATCTTCTTTTTGTTGTTGTTTGTATGTTTCAGATATTAATACTCTATACAAATATTTAGATGGCAAAAAGTCTTCTGTATTTGGTAGGTTGCCTCTTCACTTTATTAACTGCTTCTTTGTTGGGCAGAATCTTTTTAATTTCACAAGATCACATTTGTCAATTGTTAGCATGACTTCCTAGGCAACCAGAGGCCAATTTAGAAAGTCTCTGACAAAGTGTGTGCGGGATGTGTGGGTGTGTGGTATGGTGTGTTTCCTGCATTTTTACCTAAGAGTTTCAGAATTTTCAGTCTTATATTAGTGTCTTTGGTCTATTAGAAATTGAGCTACGTGAAGTATAGGATATAGATATGTGGTTTTATTCTACACATAGATATCTAGGTTTCTCAGGTTATCTATTGAAGTGTTTGCCATTTCTACAATGTGTGCTTTTGGTATTTTTGTAAAAATGTAGCAAGCAGTAGCTTGAATGTGTTTATATCTGGGTTTTTTCCATCCCATTGATCATTGTGTCTGATTTTATGGTAATAAAATGATGTTTTTGTTGCTGTACCTCAGTAGTAGTACAAATCAGGTGCCATGATATCTCCAGTGTTATTCTTTTTTCTTTTTGCTTTGACAATGCAACATTTTTTAATTCTTTCATATCAGTTTTAAAAATTAGTTAATGAAATAATTAGAAATTTCTCAAAATATGAAATACAAAAGCTAATAAACATAAAGAAGTACATAACTTAACTAGTTTTCAGAGAAAAGCAAAGCAAAACTAAACTGACAGTATAATTACTTCAGTGAGTATAGAAACCACTAAAAAAGAATAATGGATGAATGGCTGTAATGATATGGACAGAAAGATCTCCAAAAGATTGCTGGTGTGAATGTGAGCTAATTTAGCTACAGTGGAAGTCAGTATAGAGCTTTTTCAAAAATCTAAATGAAGATCATCTATATGACAAAGCTTCCACTTTTGGGCATTTTCCTGAACAAACCAATGTCGATAAATCATAGAAATAATGGCACATCAACATTCAGTAGTTTTTGAATGAATAATTATGTTGAATGACCACACACACACACACACATACACGCACACACACCTTATAGTGGCACAGTTTTCATAAGAATAGTCAATGACTTTCTTATTAGATTTAAATCACTTTCCATAAGATAAAACCTATACTTGGAATCATTATTGGTACCAGGAACCTATGGTAGATAAGTCATAGATACTAGATGTGTACTTACTATTTTTATGCTAAATGGCCAGAGTGATAAATTGACATCTAATGATATCATTATATCCATAGATTACTATACATCTCTCACCTGACATCAGACAAGCTCCTTTTTTTTCTGTAGATGGAAATGACCACCCAGAACCACAGCTGGTCAAGATGCAGAGAATAAGAGATTGTAGACTGCTCATCCCTAAATTCCACATCTATATCACGTACTCTCCTCTCTGGGGTTCTGGGATCATTGCAGAAGAGGATATGGGAAGATTCTAAGATCAAGAGGTGGTGTATGACTTCAAGGAAATAGCATTTTTCCAAACACAGCAGGGCAGTCACACATTTGTTGCACTCACAGTAGTTGAGACAGCATGCACATGACATACACAAACTCAAGCCGGACAAAGCCTCATCATTGACATGGCCGATGGCATGAAGTCTCACACTGAGGTGCTATTGGTGATTGATGACTGCTGGGAGAGGGAGACTCAGTTTTCCTAAAAGGTGTGATGCCCAGTGGGCCAACCACATTCTAGTGAAAAGGCACAGATTCACAAGTACCATGGTATCACAAACTGAACTTGATGTTTAAAAAAAAAAATCAAGGCAAACCAAACCTGTGTGTATAGTGAAGGGATATGCATCTTCTAGGAGTTGGGGAGAAAGGATGAATATGATAATAAAAGACTGTACAAAGTATTCAAAGAAATAATAAAAATGCAAAAAATATATTTAAAGGCAAACAAGAAGATGCCCATGTGTTAGAAGACCAGTGTCGGATGCTTACCTGTAATCTCAGGATAGTGTTTGATTCCCACACCTCACACCTCTGTTTTAATCTTGGATCTAATTGTCCACAAACATCTCCTCTAAGGACAAATAATGATCACGATTAAGAAGGCATAGGATAATTTAGGTCTAGGCCTGTGATATTCTAAGTCTCTGAAGTAACAGAAATTTTAATTAATCAAGCAATCCTATAGAATATTTAATGGAGGTGAGACTTTTAAAACTTCTTTCTAGGGACGACAGTTCGCAACCATACAACTGAAATAGATGGATATCATCTGATACTAATATTTTAATTATTTTTAAATATGTAAGTAAAATATTATAAATTTGAATAATTTTAATAGGCTGACAATTTTATCCAGTTATATAGATGTCATGAAAAACATATCTACTTCAGTTATATTATAATGGTGTAAATATTAAGGCCACTCCACGTAGTTAAAAGGAGTTTTTTTTTAATTTTACTTTATTTTACAATATAATTCAATTTTACATATCAGCCATGGATACCCCTATTCTCCCCCCTCCTGCCCCGCCTCCCTCCCCACAGCCCACCCGCCATTTCCATCTCCTCCAGGGCAAAGACTCCCCCGAACATTGAGATCAACCTGGTGGACTCAGTCCAGGCAGGTCTAGTCCCCTCCTCCCAGGCTGAGCCAAGCGTCTCTGCTAAGCCCCAGGTTTCAAACAGCCAATTCATGCACTGAGCACAGGACCAGGTCCAACTGCCTGGATGCCTCCCAAACAGATCAAACCAATCAACTGTCTCACCCATTCAGAGGGCCATGGGGATAACCCAATGAAGGAGAAATGGATGAGATCTACATGAACAGCCTGGATGTGAGTGGGGGTAATGAAGGGCAAGGGTCGAGGAAAAGAGAGCTTGGGGGAGCAGGAGAGCCCAGCTGGATTAAGAACAGAGAGGGAGAACAAGGAATAGGGAAGAAGCAAGTGCTAGAGAGGCCCACAGAAATCCACAAAGATGCCCCCACAATAGACTGCAGGCAATGGTCGAGAAACAGCCCAAACTGACCTACTCTGGTGATAGGATGGCCAAACACCCTAATTGTCGTGCTAGAAACCCCATCCAGTGACTGAGGGAACTGGATGCAGATATCCACAGTCAGGCCCCGGGTGGAGCTCCAGGAATCCAATTGGCGAGAAGGAGGAGGGTTTATGTGAGCGAGAGTTGTTGGGACCAGGGATGGATGGAATGCAGGGATGAGTGACCAAACGAATGGAAACACATGAACTGTGAACTGATGGCTGAGGGGCCCCCAACTGGAAAAGGAGATTTATTTAAAAGCGTAACTTATAAATGAAGGGATAGGTAGATTGAGGGTTCTGTGAAAGACTCAGCTTAGTCGGGCGATGTTCTCTGGAGAACTCTCCTCCGGTCACCTCTCCTCCGGCTCCCAGCAGGAAGAGAGCGCCTGCAAGTCCCCGCTCTCCGGTCTTTGGGGCCCTCCCTTGGCCTGCCTTGTAGGCTTGATAGTTACCAAAGCCTCAATGGAGGTGGAACTTCCAGACCAAAGCTGGAATGGCTACTCACTACAATATTAAGCATAGTTTCTATCCTAGTTGAGATAAAGAACTCATTTGGTGTAAAAACATATTTGAATTACTGGTCCTCAGTTGGTGGAACTGTTTGGGAAAGAATAGATGTGGTGTTTGTTATTGGAGGATGTTTCAAAAGCCCATGGCATTTCTTTGTCAGCTCTCTCTCATTCTGCCTTGTGCTTGGAGATCTGGTTTAAGTCCTTAGCTACTGATTCAGTGCCAAGCCTGCCTATTACCATGCCATGATAGCCATAGACTCACCTGTAACTGAAAGCCCCAATGAACCCTTTCATAAGTTGCCTTGGTCATGGTGTCTCTTCACAGCAATAGAACAGTAACTATGATACTCACGTTGGTATTGAATTTACGCTACAACTCAGTAAATCTTATTTCTGTCAACGACACTGTACACTTTCTACTGTCAGCGTTACTACCTCTTTTGATTAGACTTATTATCTAATCTAATATGAAATGGTATTTCAAAAAAAAGAAAGGATATTTCAAGCTTTTATTGTTATATGTGAATAATTTGTACTTTATAAATTCATAGTCCCAATTGTGGGCAACTTCTACTGAGACTATTTTTAAGTTGTTTGAATGAATTAAATTTAATTTTATGTCTATAAAAACATTCATATTTAAATATTTTATATTAAAAAACTTGTTTACAAAATATAATTTCATAAAAGTCTTATGTTAATAAAGTTGTATACTATCATTAGGTCACATATAATTTGAAAAACTCATATTCAAGTGAAATATTACTGAAACACAACTACAAAGTAGTTACAGAACTCTTGAATTTCCTTATGAAGTACATTCACAACTCCCTAGGCATTAAATGTCTTCATACAGTGTCCTTAGTATTAGAGAGATATATTTCTCCTCTTGTTCTTTATATTTTATAAACTTAAACTTTTCTTTCCACTTTAATTACTGGTCAATAAATCTGTTTTGGCTTTAATCCAGACTATCTAGAATCAGGGCATCTTTTGTCAAAACAGTTTAACAAAAATTTAGAATTCTACAGAGCCAAAAGCACAAAATCTGAGCAGCCCATTCACAAAATCACACCTGGTAAAGTAGGTAACAAAGGTCAATTGACAACGTCTGTTACCTGAAGAGGCATAGAAAATAAAAGATCATAAATGTTTGCCAGTAATGTGTAAAAATAAAATCATACATAAAAAAGCATTTCTCCTAAGATCAGTATGTGCTAGCCATAGATGATCTCAGAACCTAACAGCTGGATAAAATTAATCTTTGAGAAGCTGAAACATCAAGGGAAATTGAATAAAACATTCTAAGAGTTTTAGATGTTTTTATGCCTTTAGTCTTCATCATTTAGTTTTATAATGTTAACACAAGGACTAAGCTAAGCCATATAAGTCAAATACCAGTAAACATTGTAAATATTTTAAAAATATGAGTTAGTTCAGTCACAGAACTACCCATATCAAAGTATACAGTAGTGAATTAACAAAAATCTAAAATTTAACAAAAATTTAACATATAAATTATTATGTCAAAAAGAATGAAAAATTGGCAATTAGATTCATCAGTTTATAAATAATTCTGCCATCATATACATGCATATATAGTTATACACACACAGACACACTAAAACACACATATATACACTAGGTAAAATATATATGTGTGTGTGTCCTGGGGAACTGGGAAATTCAGAAAATTAATTCTGGAAAAATGTCAAAACATTTGTCACAATGTCTTAACTTTTTGTTAGTAAAAGCAAAGCAAAAGTATGCTATTGCAGGTGGGACATATTTATACAGTATAGCAGAGTGTCTCAGTGAGTGGAGCAGTTGGTCATCTTCGCTGCGTTGGTATATGGAATTGTGTCTTGAGAGATCTATGTGCTTTTTCTAAGCTGAGAAGAGTACAAGAAGCACATTGGAACCACACGTAGAGGGACAAGCTTGGGGGGAACTTGTAAAGACAGATAGACTATGAAGAGTCTGAACCTGCCTTTGTTAGCATAGCTTCGGAAAGACAGACCTGATAGGCGTTATGGCTGTGGCTAACCAACATGGCCAACAAAAGATGAGCAGGGAGGTTGAAGAATTATTGTGAAGTTTCTGACTAGTTTTCCAAAAACACAGGCAAACAGGGGCATGTCAGCATTTCCAAGGAAATTTAGGAATGTGGCATAACCGACTGCAGGATAGTAGCAAGCGTCCCATTGGGATAGCATTTGGAACACTGAAGGTAAAGACTGAATAAGGACAGCACCTATTCAAGATTATTTTAGAGAGAAATCTCTCTCCTTTCCTGGATGCTGATTTGCTTCTGTTTTCCAACTATCACCAAAACTATTTTTTTCCTAGCTCTAAAAGATAATTATATCATTGTTGAAACCAGGCTGAGGCCCTCTCTAAGTTGCCATATGTTATGTCAAACAGTGTTTTCTTTCACGATGTGCCTTGCCCTGGGTTACTCTACTTTACAAGCAGCATTTTACCCCATTCTGAGTGCAAGTTCAGAAGCAGGTTGACCCTGAACCTCATTGAGCATGTAAACAACACCAGCTGTCGGCACCACCCGCAAGGCTCAGAGTGATAAATACTGTCTTCCTCAAAGCAAAAAAATACCACACTTTAAATGTATTAAATTAACCTAGGATCATATGAGCACATGGATGTGTCAGGAAACCCAGACTTTAGAACTTATCAAACACATCAGACTGAAGAAAGGATGCTACAGCCTCACCTGGAACCCAGGTAAAGAGGATGCTGTGTTGTTTGAATGTTAAATGGTCTTATAATAAAAAAACCAGTACCAGATATTGGGGTAAATGCTGAAAGATCAGAGAGACAAAGGAACAAGCCACTACCATGTCTCACCTCACCAATTTCATGAATCCTCTGACTGAAATCCTTTGAGTCCTCACCTGAAAGGCTCCAGCTGAAAAAGTCTGTTGCTGAAAGGGATGCTTCTGCAGAAAAGCCTTTAGTTCCTGTCTCCTCACACCTTACATGCCTTTCTCTGCCCAGCCCTTACTTCCTGGGATTAAAGGTGTGTGTGCTTCCCAGTACTGGAATTAAAGTTGTGTGCCACCACTGTCTGGCTTCTGTGTTTAATCTAGTAACTTTTTCTGTCCTCTGATCTTCAGACAAGCTTTACTAGGATACACAATATATCACTACAATGCTGGACACTATGGAGTCTACTGCCCATCCTACTTGTCTTGGAATCACATACTACATGCATCAAGATGCCCACATTAAAAAAACTCCTCACTGTCTCCAGGGTGTCAGCTTGGCTTCATCCTCACTGTTGATGTGACCTCCTCAAAATGCTATTCTTCCAAGTATTATAGATCAATGTGAACAAGTGACAGAGTGCACAGTGTCAACTCATTTTCATGTCCCATGACTACAATGAATGCAGCAGAGAGTCATCAGAAAAATTGATAATCGGTCATGACTGGATGACAGATACTGTTTAAGAAAAAATTTTAATCAACGTGTACATTAATCAACAAAGTCTAATCAAAATGTACATAAGCTCTCTAAAGGAAAATGACTGATATTATATACATGATACTTTATATACATACATACATACATACATATATAATTTATTGGAATGAATTATAGGATATCGTCCAGGCAGTTTAACGGTGGCTTTCTCACACCCGAGAGACTGAGAATCTGATAGTTTGTCAGTCCAAGAAGCTGCATTTCACAGCAGTCCCAATCTTGTACCAAAAGTCTGGAGGATTCCTGGACAAGCTGCTGGTCTTCAGCCAGTTTGGAATCCTGAATAGTAGTTTTTGATATCAGTGAAGGAATGCTGCAGTGAAAGAATAGATAAATCTGCCTGTGAGAAGAAGAGCAAACAGGCAAAAAGTTAAGTCTCCTTGTCACAGGTCATTTCCTCTGTGCTGCCACTAGAAGGTGCTGCCCACATTTAGGGTTCAGTTAAATTGATTCCACTTGCCATCACTTATGGATCCTTTAGGAAGTGCAGCCTTGCTGGAGGAAGCATATCACTTGGGAGAGGGTTTGGGGGGTTTATACCCTCATCCTTGTACTTCCGTGTCTTTTCTTCCTATGTAAGGATAGAAGTGTGGTCATGCAGCTTTCTGCTCCTGCTTGCCCTGCATTATGGATTTGAACCTTGTATTACCATAATCCAAAATAAACTTGGCCTTTCTACCAACTGCTTTTGGTCATGGTATTTTATCACTGCAACTGAAAAGTAATTAATATAGATAGGTTCTGGATTCTTGAGAGATTTCCAGTTGTTGACCTTCCAAAGTAAATAATCTAAGCAAATAGAAATCAAGGTCCTACAGCCAAGAAGAAACCCAGCTTGACATTAACCAACAGATGGGAATGTAAGATCACTCTGATCAAAAGCCACATTTCCTTAAACTTTTTTGTAAGTTAGTCACAGTAATTGGAATTTTTAAGGGTTTGAGATTAAGGTTTATAAGGATGTGACAACAAACTGACCATGGTTGGTTGAATATTGTTCCTTATCCCATTCTAACCAAAGGAGCTTGTTCTGTTGCCTGTAGCCAGAGGTTTCTCCAGTCCTAACCAGCCCCACAGTCCCATAGCCATTTATAAAGTAATCATTTAGAGGCTTAATATTATTTACAAACTGTACAGCCAATAGCTTAAGTTTCTTGCTAGATAACTCTATCATCTTAAATTAATCTATTTCTATTAATCTATGTTTTGCCACAGGGCTATGGTGTTACCATATGGTAATATATGTTCTGCTGGCATGTTGCTCCTTGGGTGGTAGGCTGGAGTCTCTTCCATCTCTGCCATTCTTCCTATTTCTCTCTTGGATTTCCCACCTGGTTATAACCTGACTCACCATAGGCCAGAGCAGCTTCTTTATTAATCAATCATAGCAACACATATTCACAGCATATAGAAAGACCATCCCACAGCACTTCTCCTTTTCTTTGTGGCAAAAGTAGCCATGGGGCAAGAAAGTGCCATTACATTGACTACTGACAGTATGCTGTCCAAAATGGACAAGCAGGACACAAAAGAAAGGACTGCTGCACCTTGTCAAGACAAAGTAGGACAGCCTTGCAGGAATTCACACTTCACAGAAAAATCTTTTAGGTATGCTAGGCCTGTAGGCCAAAGACGGATGCCCCAACATTGCAGAGGAACCTTGGGTGACTGTCCAGCCAGCCAGCTGTTCCTGTCATTTCTCACATTTTTTGGAAGTTTGCACTTCCTGCTTACTCAGTTAATACTATTTCCTCCTCAGGTCTCTGAGGGAGTTGAAGATTAGATAGTTATAGTTTTTCTTGTTAACAAATTCAGAAAAGAAACTCACTAAAGAGGTATAAAGTATATGTTTGAAAGATATCAAAAGATAGCTTTGGGTTGATAATGCAAATTAGGATAGAAAGTGAATTAGATACAATCCTTTGGATTCACAAAGATAGGATAGATAATGGAGCATTTTCTCTGAATTTGTCAAATGCAAATGGACTAGACATTGTTGGTGTATTTATTGCCTGTATATATTGTATATACTTATTGTACTTATTGTATATAGTTTCTCTTATATTAGTTATAACCTTCTTTTATTACTTTGGACAAAAAAGGGGTAATATGGTGATATATTGTGTACCCCAATAAAGCTTACCTGGAGTCATAGCCAGCTACTAAATTAGACATAGAGGTCAGGCAGTGGTGGCACACACCTTTAATTCTATCACTCGGGTGGCAGAGATCCATGTGGATTTTTGTGAGTTCAAGGCCACACTGGGCTACATGAGAAAAAACAGAGCCAGGCAGTGGTGACACATGCCTTTAATCCTAGGAAATAATATGGCAGGACACAGAAAGGTATATAAAGCATGAGGAAACAGGAACTTGCCCTCTTGAAATTGAGGATTTCCTAAAGGTAAGAACTTGTGGCTGGCTTGTTCTGCTTCTCTGATCTTTCAGGTTTCACCCCAATATTTGGCTCTGGGTTTTTTTATTATAAGATATATATATTAAGTTGCCTCATATTCAGAGACAGAAATAGAACTTTATTTGGTGAAAGGGCTTTTGGAACTATGACAGCCAAGGACAGGGAAATGGAGACCAGCCTGGATTATCCTGCTGTCTTCTGAATGCAGTGATAGCAATTTTAGAATTTGTTGTATGTTGTTTGATTTATTTTGTCTTGAGAAAGGGTCCCACTGAGTAGTCCAGGCTAGCCTAGAGTCCCAAATTTTCTGGCTGTAGCATCTGCAGCTGTGAAATTACATAAAACATAACTATGGCCAGCATAATGATAAATGTTACTAAGAAATAAGTGAAAATGAAAAAAAAGCACAAAAGAGGGTAAATCCCTATGAAAACAAGGTGGAGGAAAGAAGGATATAGTACAAGCCAGGAATATCTGTGACCAGAGACTCAAAGGATCAAGGGTTGGAAGACTATAGACCCTCAGAGTGAAAGTGGCATTGCTAACTCTTTTATGACTTCAGATATCTGGGACAATAAGAAAATAACTTTGAGTTTTTCAATACACCCTATATATCGTACTTATATCCTTAACAAATAAATACATTAATAAAATAAACTCATTGATCCCCTGTGTCTTAAAGTTTACTGCATCAGTACATTAAATTTACTCATTCCTGCTGATGGAGCCATACATACAGATCATCGATCATAAACTTACATTGTGAATATTATATCCATTCCATGATCAATTCATGGGAAATAGTGTAGGTACAGAATGAGTCAATTCCATCAGCATGAATTTCCATACCAAGAAAAAAATTATCATGCCAATTTTACTCTGTTAATTACTTTATCAGAACTCTTCAAAACCCTGACGATTTTTGTTCTTAAACATACAGCTGTTGTTTTTTGTTTTCCTTTTTAACTTTTTAAGTAACCTAATTATTGTAGAGATTTGACTTACAGATATTAAAAAGATGGCATCATTTCAATTTATTGTAACATGCTCTGGGTTAATTCTCTTTAGGTAGTTTATATTTTCCTTGAAGAGGGAAAATAATTGTCAATTTTTAGAAAATATATTCATTTTATAGAAGAAAAGATAATTTAATATCTAGTAACTAGAGATAATTTTAGAATGAACTGGCAAATAATCAAGATAAGATGATTATTAACAAATAGTGTGAGAATTATGCATCAGAATGTATATGACCACATTCTATTTTATTGAATGTAATAAGAATACATAAACATCTTAGCTTGTAAATAATTAAATATATTCTAGTAGGCTAAAATATGGTGTCTTTTATTATTAAATTGAATCCACTTGCAAAATGAATAATATTCTCTGCTGAAGATTCTTAATATGCCCACAGTGTCAATATTCCATCTCCATGGAAGGTCACATATTCTCAGATTTGGGAACTAGGAAATGGTATCTTGGGTGATTGTTATTTGGCTAATATGTTAATGATTTCAAATCTTATAATGGGATATGCTCTAAGATTTTCAGTATAGCACTGGGCAAAGTAGTTTATATAAGAACACAGTATGTCAGTTAGAAAAATGGTCTGAGAATGTGTAGTTTAACACAAGGAAATAGCTTAAACTGTCCTAAAATTATAAAGAGCAGAGAAAGTTTATTATTAGTAGCATTTCGAATAAAAATCAATGTAAACATATATTACTATTGAAATCAAACATTTAAGTAAGGTTAAGTAAACCCCAGAACACCCGATTAACAACTATTTTCCCTAAACAGATATGACATAAGTCTAATTTTAAGTGTGAGGGCTAGGAAATGAAGCCACTTAGGCTATGAATAACTTTGACAAAATAATATCAAAGGGAAGTAATTGTAGTAGTTATGTTCAAAGAAACTATAATTTTTCTTTGACAAAATAAGGGAAAGGGCTGAAAATAGAAATATAAATAAATTCAATTTAAATTTATTTCCTTTTCTTTACTGACCCATTTCCTATCAAACATAATCTCAACAAATCCATGCTTTGACAAGTTCTACTTCTCAATTTAAATGATCTCAATAATTTCTCTCGTGAAGCAGTAAGAATGAAAAATGGTCTTAATCAAAGTAGAAAAGCTTCTTCGTATGGTATATTTGAATAAGACATTCAACTTGCTCCTTTATTTTTTCCATTTATTTCTACCTTCTATGGACAAACTCTATCTGAACTTTACATTGTTGATTTGTGCTTATAGGACTTCACCTTGATAAATATGAGGTCACATATCCCTTCTCTGTGTTAATAGATTTATTTCCTCTACAAGAGTTATCCATGCTCTTATTCTTGAACTCATTCTCCATTGTTCAATGGATAAGACACAAATACATTACAATTTTACATGCACCATAAGAGGGCCTGCTTAATTTTGGTTTTATTCTACATCAATATTCTCTTTAATGTCCTTCTTAACACTTTTGGTATACTGTGGATATAAAAGGATTCTTTCTTCTACTGAAACTCAAACCACTTAATTTAATAATTTTAATTTTTCATATCAGAAACTACTTCATAATTTTTGACTCAACATATTACATTTGGGTGTACATATGCATATACAAATAGAATTATGTATGCAATAACAACTGATGAAAAAAAGACCCAAAATTTGAAGGAGAGTAGGTAGGATTATGTGGGAGTGTTTGGAGGAAAGAAACAGAAGAATTAAAATACAATCTCCAAAAGAAACAAACAAAAAGGAAAGTAGAGAGGGGGATGCTGGGTGTGAATGTTTAAGCAGGAAGGAGGTGGAGGAACAGGAGAGACCAGTGGATGGGAAAGGGGAGTATTAGCAACAACAAAAACAAGATGAAAAAATATTTGCTAAAGAATATGGCAGGATTTAAATATATATTAACTGTATAAATAGTTTGATGCTCTTTCTTCCATTTTTCATGGAGATAACTGAGGTTATCTTTCTAATTTTATTACCATACATTAGAGGTTGAAAACCATCTACTCTAAAGGTGATAATGTTATTGACACTTTATGAAGTGTAAGTAACTTTTAAAGATAGTACACTATAATGTCATAATTGATAAATATTGATAGACAAATCCTTAACAGCATTTCACAAAACTAAATTCAGCAGCACATTAAAAAATCATATACCATGATAACATGGGATTTAATGCAAGAATGTTTTAGGCTGTGTCAATCAATATGATATATCACATTGAAGCATAAAAGCTACAGTCATTTCAATAGATGCAGAAAAACATTCAACAAAATTCAGCATACTTTTGTTAGTAAGATAAATCCATTTAACTATGAATAAAAGGAATTTATAAATAGATTATAAATATCATGCTTAAACAGTCCACAATACTATTAAAAAGTATTCAGTGTAGGAAAATAGAAAACAATTGTTCAAAACCAGTAAGAAGGTAAGAAGAGTCTTACCACTTCCATTCCAGATAGAATTTCTAGCTGGGACATGGCAAGAAAAATAATTATTAAAAAAAGAAAAATATTTATGTGTGTAAGCTATTTCTAAAGGATTTATACACACATGCCTTAGTCAGTGTTCTATTGCTGTGAAGAAACACCATGACCACAGAAAATCCTAGAAAAGGAAGCATTTAATTGGGGCTTGCTTACTGTTTCAGAGGTTTAGTCTATTACCGTCATAGCATGGAACATGGCAGCACCCAAGCAGACATGGTGGTAGAGAAATATTTGAGAGTGAGCCACAGGGCCTGGCTTGGGGATTAAAATCTCAAAGCTCACCCCTAGTGACATACTTCCTCCAACAAAGCTATACCTACTCCAAGGCCACACCTCCTAATCCTTCTCAAGTAGTGCCACTCCCTGATGACTAAGCATTTAAATATATGAGTCATTCCTATTCAAACTACCACAACACTTAAAGATAGAGGGATACAAAAATCCCCTTTAAAAGTGCTCTGGGCTGTGGAAGGTAGTGGGAAACAAATGGGTATAAGGTAAATTATGATGACTTAAGTATAGATATATTTTAGTTTTAGGTTATACTTCTTCATATGCATGTGTATGTAAACACATGTGTGTGCCTAGTTTGTGCCTGAAGAACCTAGAATTCATTTTATCCTTTTTTTGAGCATGTATAAATAATTCAGTTGGCAAGCAACACTTTATTTTTTCTAGCACATAAATTTCACATATGCATTGGCCATTGGTTAAATGTATACATCCAGCAGATGTGGAGAAAAAATATCTCAAGCATTCCTTGACTAAAATGAAGCCATGTTTCTTCTTAAAATCACTGATGACTTACGTACAAATTTAAATTATGTTGGCTAGAAAAAAGAAAGTGGATGAAAGTTTGACTACCTTGATATGAACCAACAAAAGACATGTGAAAAATGAACAATAAAACAACTTTTTAAGTACTATATTCTTGACTTTAATCCAGAAAAATCAGGCCTTTCATTTCCCCATGTATAAACTGATGATTTTATAATTTAAGAATAAAAATAATAGCTAGAGTAACATGTAAATGATGATTTGAACAATTTCATATACTTGTCATGCTATTATCATCCTTGAAAAATAGGTTGGAGCTAGCTCATAATACTTACGTTATTTTCATTAATTGAATAAACAGTATTTAATCTTTCTATTCTAATCAATAGCAGCAAATACAAATTACTATTCACAACATTGCCGCAAAGGGTGACAGATATGAATTCACAGTGTTGACACTGTATTTTGTTTCAACATTTGCATTGCTATGACATTTCTGCTGAAAAGATAAGTAATAAGAGCAGCCACTCATCAACGTATCCCATTTTCATATGATAATACACCACTTAGCATTCTGTTCAGGGTGTCTATATAATGTCAAGATGTACAAATTGCCCCTACTTAGCAGGCTGACTTAAACTAGTTACTGGTAATAGGGAGATAAAAAGAGTTTTGATATGCAGTGAATGAAGTCAGTATTTGTATGGTCAAACAGCTATAGTGATTGAGATTTGACTGGGGTTTATTACCGAACAATAGGATTATTAATTTATTTGCAACCTTGCCAAGGGAAAACTATAATATAGCCAAGGATAGTCTTGACTTCCTGATCCTCCTGCCTTTCAAGTGTTGGAGTTAGAGGAAAGCAAGACCACACATGGCCAGATTACTGTGATTTTTGTGCTGTTTATGTTTTTATTAAAAAACATATGTATATTTTTAAAAAAGAAATGGTGAGTCTCTTTGTGTTCTTGTTGGGACACCTTTGTCTATGTTCTTTATATTTTTGAGGTTTGTATTTCAGTAACTCACTATTTAATAGCTAATTCTACTCCACAGTGATTACTTCCTAATTACCAATATTTCCTCATATTTTCTGTATTTTGTGGGTAGTAAATGATGACATTGTTTAATAGGTATTTAAATAGAAACATCGAAATAACATATACTTTTAACTTAAGTAGAATTTTGAAATCTTAACATCAATTAGAATTGTCTAAGTGATGTCATTCTTCAGAATATAATTTTCAATTGAGTTGAAGGCCTATCCCAGAAAACTACACACACACACACACACACACACACACACACACACACACACACACACA
>CABHPQ010132193.1:0-19808 GCA_902168405.1 Peromyscus aztecus | reverse complement strand
ACACACACACACACACACACACACACACACACACACACACACACACATATTCCTTTTATTGAAAATAGATTTTTATCTCACTTTTATATTCTGATTACGGTTTCTCATCTCTCTACTCTTTTAATTTTTCCCACATCCTCTCCCACCTGGATCTACCCCTTTTGTGTCTTTCATTAGAAAACAAATAGGCTTCAAAGAGATAATGATCAAATAATACAAAATAAATTATAATAAGATAGAACAAAAAGTAACACATCAGAATAGGGCAAAGCATACAAACAAAAGGAAAGAGCCCAAGAAATGGCACAAGAAACAGATAAAGATGTAGAGAATCACTCATCCACACACTCAGAAATCATATAAACCCACTAAACTAGAAGCCATATTATATACACAAATGATCTGTAGGGTAAAAAGAGAGAAAAATTATATGAGTAAAATAAAATAATATAAAAGCAAAAAAGTAAGACATATGTTTTAAAAAGTCCTGACACATTAAGAGAAAAGGAACTTTCAAAGATGCTACTAAGTTTGTTTGCTCTTGGCCACTTACTGCTGGGCATATATTCTATCTTGAGTAGTTTGTTTCTGTAATAAGACTCCTTCATAGAAAATTAAATTTTCATTTACAAATAGTTATGAATTAGAGACGGCTTCTATGTTAGGGATGGGGGAATATGTCTCTTCTCCTTTTAGCTCTATGACCCCCAGCTCTGGTACAGATCCCTTCAGACCTTGTGCATGCTGCCTCAGTCTCTATGAGTTCATGTGTGTATCAGTCCTGTTGATAGAGAGGTCCTTGTTTCCTTGGGGTCTTCCATTCTCTCCGGCTCTTACACTTTTTAAAAACTGATATCATCATCACCACCACCATCACCATCATCATCATCATTTGCGTCACTACCACAGTTTCCTCTCCCTCCTCTTCTTCCAGTCCCTCCCAATACCTCCCTCTGCCCCCATCTATTCTTCCCTTTCTATTAAGGAAAAGGCAGGCCTCTCATGGATATCAACCAAAAATGAGATATCACTTTGCATTAAGACTAGGCACCTACCTTTGTATTAAAGCTGGTCAAGGCAACCCAATATGAGAAATAAGGTTCCAAAAGCCCTGTTCTACTGTTAAGAGTCCCACAAGAAGAGCAAGGTACACAACTGTAACATGTATGTAGAGGGCCTAGGTCAGTCCCTTGCAGCCTCCCTGATTGTTGATTCAGTCTCTGTGAGCCCCTACAAGCCCAGGTTAACTGATTCTATGGGTTTTCTTGTGGTACCCTTGACCCCTCTGGCTCCTACAATCCTTTCTCTCCCTCTTTCACAGGATTCCTCAAGCTCTACCTAAACAGAATTTTCAATAGAGGAATCTCAAATGACTGATAAGCACTTAAAGAAATGTTTAAGGTCCTTACCATCATGGAAATGCAAATCAAAACAACTCTGAGATTCCATCTTTCTCCTATCAGAATAACTAAAATCAAAAACACAAATGGCAGCTTATGATGGTGAAGACATGGAGGAAGGGGAACACTCCTCCATTGCTGGTGGGAGTGCAAGCTTGTTTTTTTTTTTTTTTTTTCTTGCCTGGCAATAAATATTTTAATTTTTTTGCTTTATTTTTATGATGACAAATAATTTTCAAGTTTATTTCCTTTTTTTTCTTTTCTATTTAAATACAAAGCTAAGTCACAAACAGGTACAACCAAGACATTTTCTCTCACAGTTACACCCTCCTTCGGATCCTCCTCCAAGTCTGACCACTGACCGGGCTAGCAAGGGGTGTGGGGAAGACTTTCTTAGGTAGCACCATCCTGAGGCTGGGGGATAGGGGGAGGTGTTGGGGACAAGGGTAGGTTCTCATACCTGGCTCCTGAGCCCCAGCCCCTGGACTGAAGGTGAATTGTGAGAATTAGTCCTTCCCGGGAAGGGAAAAGGAAGCCATCTACTTCTGCTTTCACAGGTAAGAACTTAACTATCATCCTGGATCTCTGGCTGCCAGGCACCCTACAGCCAACACATCTGATGCCTGATGCTGGCAGGGGTCCTGGACTGGCACCATTCTCACAGGATACAGGGGTTCTGCCTTGACAGCAGGTAGAGAACTTTCCACACAGCAGAATCGGGGTTGCGGGTGGGGGGTGTATGGGCTTAGTAATTTCTGGTCCCACTACAAAACCTTACTTTTGATTAGAATAGAGTACCATCTCCAATCTTCTCTACACAAACCAGCCAGCCAAGCCAAAAAGATAAAAATAAAGGAACCCCAGAAGAAAAGGAAAACGCAGTCATTTCACTCCCTTCAAAACCTATATACATATAAGTTGTTTTCTGTGTTTTTTTTTTTCATTTTTTTCTTTTTTTGATTTTTTTAAATGTTTTGGTTTTTTATTTTTATTAAAATAAATTCAGTGTTCACATTTCTATAAAGAATTAATGCAGTTTCAAGGAGACCTGCCCCGCTGCGGCAGGAGAACAGTGCCTTTCCCGGCCTGCCTCTAGTCTGACTGCCCACCCTGATGCTTCAAGGTGCCTGGAAAAGCTGAAAGCCTGTGGAAGAGGTCTGTTCCCGGCTGGGCCTCCCAGCCCCGGGCTCAGTAAGCTTTGGAGAAAGCAGAGGGGAAGACTAGCTTACTGCGAAACGTTTGTTAAAAAATATTCATACACGTCAATGTGTACGCCTGTCAAGACGCTGAGGAGAACAAGAGCTTGGAGACATCCTGTCCAGGCTGTGCGTGGGGGATGGCAGCACCCTCACACCCGCCTGTCCTTGGACGTGGGGTGCGGGGGAGTCCTGGCTTTCATCCTGGGCAGAGCCCAGCTTCCTAGTTCACGTTCGGGGAGTGCAAACTTGTACAGTCACTTTGGAAATTGATCTACCTCAATACCAAGTATACCCCTCTTGGGCAGATACCCAAAGGATGCTTCATCAAAAGGATAACTTGCTCAACTATATTCATAGCAACTTTATTCATAATAGCCAGAACCTGGAAACAACCTAGATGCCCCTCAACCAAAGAATGGATAAAGAAAATGAGGTACATTTACATAGTGAAGTATTACTCAGCTATTAGAAACAATGACATAAGGAATTTTCAGGCAAATGGATGGAACTAGCAAACATAATCCTGAGTGAGGTAACATAGACCCATAAAGATAAGCATGGTACTTTTATAGGTGGATATTATCTGTAATGTAAAGGATAACCATGCTACAATCCACAGACCAAGAGAAGATAAGTAACTAGGAGGGCTCAAGGGGAAGAGTTTGGCTCTCCTTGGGAAGGGGAAATAGAATGGATTTCACCTTGGACGAACTGAGGGCAAGTGGGGATGGGAACAGGGGGTGCTGGAAGAAATGCCTGGAGGGCAAGGCATTTCAGGGTGAGGTAGGAATCTAGTGCAATGGAAACTCCCAGGAATCTACCAGGGTGACCCTAGTGAAGACTTCTAGGAATAGGGGATATCTAGCCTGAAGTAGCCATCTCCTGTAACCAGGCAAGACTTCCAGTGGAGAGTTTTGGACACCAACCCAGCCACATAACCTTCGACCTACCTACAATTTATTCTACCTACAAGATGTGCTGAAGTAAAAGAGGCACAGAAATTGTGGGAGTGGCCAACCAATGACTGGTCCAGCTGAGACCCATTGCCACAAGAGGGAGCCCACCCCTGACACTACCTGGAGGGTGAAGACTCAGAGGCTGGATAGCCCAGAAACCTTAGACAAACATAGAACCAAACACTACTGGCAATAAGAATGAAAAAAAAAATGTTGATGTAATAATGCCTAATGATATTTTGCCTTACTCATAGATTGGTGCCTAGTTTTCTAACTTTCTTGTTATTAGAGAGGCTTCATCTAGAAACTGATGGAAACAGATGTAGAGTCCCACAGCCAAGCAGGACTGTTACACTCTTGCTGTCTCCTCTTCCACAGGGTTCCCTGAGTCCTAAAGGGGGTGGGGTATTTGATGGAGATGCCCCATTTTGTTTCAAAGACCCTCACTGAATATTGTCTGGCTCATGGGTCTCTGTCTTTGTTTCCATTTACTGCAGGAAGAAGCTTCTCTGATGATGGCTGAGGAAGATGATGACCTATAGTAGAATGTTGTTAGGAGTCATTTTATTGCCACCTTTTTTTTTAATAGGAGTATTTGTTTTACCCCAGATGCCTTGGGCTATATGGTCTCAGGTTCTGGGTCACCCTTCAGTGGGAGGCGAAGCTCTATAGTTAGCTTCCCTGCTTCCCTGGTTGGCGTGGCCTGTAGTTTCCCAGGGAGTGCCTGCTGGTGTTGGGGGTTGGGATAATGGAATGAGTGGGGGGACAGAAGGTTGAAGGAGAAGATCTAAGCATTCAGATCCATTAGGGATAGGGTCAGAGGGAAAGGGGAGGCCGCTGATCTGCTACACAGCTGAGAATGAGACTTTGAGATTGGATTTGGAGGAGAGGAGGGAGAGGTTAAGATCAGCCTCTTTTAAGAATATTGAACCACACTTAAAATTTACCATCTTCTGCTTTTAACTGTTTACCATCCATGCCTTTAATACAAAAACAAGCAGAGAGATTTTTGGCAGTGAGACTCAATTTTGAAATATATATTTTAAAATTCAATTTTAGGTTGGCTTTTTAGTATTTAATTAGACTTATGACTTTTTGCAGAAAATGGTAACTTTAATTATCAATTTTTTTCTCATAATGTTATAAAATGACATCACAGCCTTCACATATGCATCAAGAGCAAATGAACCTATTAGTTTTAATTTTACTTGTACATAAGCTGCATACACAAATCAATGCAGAATATTACCTTGTAATTCTACCTCAAATAATGACATCACTCCACTCTATGTTGGCACTTTTATGACTAGTCTTTTTGTATATGATAGACTGTTACAATAAATTTCATGTAAAACTGAGACCCAGATAATCTAAGTTACTGATGTCAATGTTCAACTGAATACAAACTAAAGGTATTTAAGTTACTTCCCTAGTTGTAAATTATATCCAGTTTTGATTTTTGGTCTTATCAGAGTAATTTACAGGAATGGCTGCTGTTTTTCTGCCAAGGAAAAGATAATGTCATAAAAAATATTTGTTAGTATAAAAGAAAGTAACTCATAGGGCTTATGAGAGGGATAAGAAGAATCTCCCACCTCCTTCAGGGTATTTTCCACTTCTTGGTGTAGGTATATTCAGAAGGCCAAGGTTGAAGGCTCCTGATGATAAGGAGTAACCACTACTAGAAATTTTCCAGGGCTGGAGAGATAAAAATGGAATTTGGTACTCACAAACAAAGACAAGATGTGCAACCGCCATTAGGCAGCATTATTATGTGTGACCCTCAACTTTAGATTTGAATGAGGAGAAAAACAGCATTTTTCTTTCATATGTGACATTGTATGGTATAGCATGTTAACCTGGGAAAATGGACTGACATTACCAGCAAAGAGAGAGTCAAAGCAATTATGCAGAAATATGGCTAGTCCATTTTTAGGAGAAACATGCTGGATAGTTGAGGTGTGAACAAAGGGTGACTAAAAAAGTGCTAGAAAAGCAGAGCCATCCCATGGTTTCATTGAATGAGTGAAGAAAACTGGATTTCAGGAAGTATCAGTAAATAGCCAGGAAATAGTTAATGATCTTGGTTGTAACTGTATGAAATGTTTCAACACAGGGCTACAGAATCAGATGATGCAAGAGTCCTATTATAACCTGTAACCCAAACTAGAGATCACTCATAATCCAAATAAATAAATGACAAAGCAGCAGTGATTCTGCTTCTGCTTACTGGAGGATTACACAAGCCCACTGGTAGAAGAATGTGCTGTGTACATCCTCTGCTTGTGTCACCCACTTAATCTGAACTCAGTGAAAAATTATGAGACAGTTGTCAACCAGAACCAAAATAAGCATTCTGTCAATGGCAACTGCTCATAGGACCTAGTCACTGGAATTTCCAAAAGAGGGTCCTTAAATATTCATTCATACCTTTGTCAAGAATAGAGAAGAAAATCATAACTTTTTAAGTGACAGAAGTTGTACTCTGTGTAAGTTTGGAGAAAACTGTAATGAACACCATAAGATAGACTTTTAATGCATGGGATATTGAGAGTAAGTTGGATCAACACTGTGGTTAGAGAAGCACAAACACGATGACCTGAAAGAAAGAAAAATAGTGAAAGATTGAAGGAGGATCACAGGATTTCGCTATTGGTTTCAGAATCAATGAGAAAGAGAAGAGAAAATAAACTTTACAGAAACGTACAAGCATCTTCTATTAAATGAGACCGAGGTTCAAATCTGTGCATTCACTAAATCTATCTGGCTCTGCACTAAAGCTGGATAGATGCATGTACCATAGCTCTTCACAGTAAGACTGCCGATAGTCTAAGACAAAAAGAGTTCAAAAGGAGATAAAGAAAACAAACATTTATCTTCAGAAGTAATAACACCAAACGCTGATGAGGTAAGCTACAGAAAATGTCACATTTTTTTGTGTGAAAAAAGTAACTCATAGACTTTGTTTGATTACCTAAAAACTATTCTTTTAAAATATTATAAATAAAAATATTCTTAGTTATTCAACACTGAATAGATCATTATGACATTTTTCTCTGCAGGAAAATATACAAACAGTAATCCTTTACATTAAAGAAATAGCATTTCACAATTTTGGGATACAAAGAAGCAGAAATGACAATGATAATGTTAAAGTTATAGATAAATATAAATGAAATTGACTTATAGAAAAAATAATATTTTAGGGTTGAAATTACAGAGAGAGAACATCTGTATGTCCAGAATTGCAAACACGCAGGGAGTAAAAGGAAGAAATAAAGATGACAGCAGAAACTATAAAGTTGTCAAAGTGACGATTAACTTAGAAAGTTTAAATGTCAGGAGTGCGAATTTAAATTTTAGGATAACAAATTAGAGAGTAAGAGTCATTAGCAACGCAATAGTAGAGTAGACTGAATAATCAACAGGACATATAGCCAAACTAAAGGAAGAAATGAGAGAGAGCAGGAAGCACAGAAACGAAAACAGAGAATAATCAAACCCCCACCCTTCATTTTCAGTAAATTACACACAGTATTAAACCAAATTCTCCACTTCAAGGACCAGCCCTCAGATCCTGCACATGTGATTTTCCAAAGTCTCATTTTTGTTCTTATAGTCTGAGTACTCTTCCAGTACTATTGTTGATTCTGTCTCCTTATGTTGACATCCTAACACCAAGCACTGCAAATGTTGACTGTATTTAGTGGTAAGTCCCTGTCCCATGCCAAGTGGTCTGTTGCCCAAAAATTGTGTGTGTGTGTGTGTGTGTGTGTGTGTGTGTATGCAACATTATGCTGTATAGTGGTATTTTATTTGTGCTGAAATGTGATTTTATTTGTATGTTAATAAACAAAGTTGCCTAGGGGTCAAAGCTATTAGCAAGCCATAGTGAAAGCCGGTTGTGGTGGTACACACCGGTAGCATTTGCTGAAGGAGACGCACGCCTTGAATCCCAGCACTTGGTAGGCAGAGCTAAGCAGATCTCTGTGTGTTCAAGGATACAGCCAGCATTGGAGACACACACTCCAATGTGTGTCCGGAGGTCTGTACAGACAGGCAGTGACGAGGCAGTCACGTAGTTGGGTTTACGACCAATGAGAAGGCAGAACAGAACTCTATTTAAAGACGAACGCACAGGAAGTAGCTCCTTTTCGGAGAGGTCTCTTGGCAGAAGAGGCTAGCCAGCAGCAGGCGGGTAAGGCTCTTAGCTCTGACCTCTTGGGCTTTAATCTTTACATTGGCTCTGTGTTTCTTATTTAATAAGACAGTTCGTTACATCTACAATACTGAGTAGAAGATTGTGTATTTCTGTGTGTCTGTATGTAACAATTAAAGTAAAAAAGGCCATGTATTTGAGAGAATATAAGGGGCAGCACATGGGAAGAGTTGAAGTGGGGAAAGGGAAGGGGGGACTTATTTAATTATCATTTTTAAATATAATTTTTTTAAAAATATAAATTGTTACTTTTGTAATAAAAAAGAAGAATTTAGGCGTAAACATGGCACCATTTTTGACATAGCAGTATTTAACATGCTCTGGCTAGCATGCTCATAACGATAGGAAATTTGAAGCTATATGCACACCAGCGAGAAACTTTGTGAAGAGAAGAAACAAGGAAGTGTTGCAGGAGGGAAAGTGACTATAACCAAAAGGTCTGAAACTCTCAAAGAGCCAGTAGAAATTGATTTCCTAATTTATTGATTTTAAGTGTTTCAAAGGCACTTTTTGAAATAAAAAAAGCCATGAATATAATTTAATAAAAAGATAGCCTTCTCAAAAAAACAATGACTGCAGTAAAAAAGAGCTACAGTGATAGAAAATTGATGCTAGCCAGTATGGAGCAGACACATGTGTCATGGAAATGTTTTGACATTAGTTGTGTATATTTAATATTGTGGGGATATATAGAGTAATATTGATCTCTAATTGTCATAATTGTTATAATGCACCATAAAATGCAGTCCAGAGTTCAATATTTTGCCTTTGATAATAAGGTTTCTTTGAGGCTGTAGAAATATCTCAGTAGTTAAGAACATGTGCTGCTCTTATAGATGACCTCAGTTTGTTTCACAAGACCTATATTGTAATTCATAACCATCTGTAGATACAGTTCCAGGAGATTGGATGCTCTCTCTTTTTCATAGCCACCAGGCATACATGTGACACACATAAATACATTCAGGAAAATCCTTCACACACATAAAATAAAATTAAAAAATGAAAAGATCTTTAAATTTTTAGAATTTATATTTTTACTTTATTTAAATATATTTGTGATACAGTTTTAATTAAAAATTAATTTCACCACTGGCTACATTCCTTTGCCTACCTACAGCTCCTCTCATGTTTCTTCATTTCAATTTCATCCAAGCTCCCTCCTCTTGAATCCATAGCTTCTTCTCTGATTATTATTGTTACATATATATGTGTGCATTCATAAATATATAAATACTTTAAAACATTGCTTATTGCTAATATATAATCCTTTACAAAAATCAGAAGATCTTTGGAATTTTCTAGATAAATTTTTCATAACTGTTCTGTGATAAAGGCAAACATAAAACAACCTGCACTTTGGGATAATTAAATTTCATATCACAGAAGTGCAGAGTCTTGTTTACTATCAAAAACCTAGTTATGGCTAATTGTTCCAGAAATGTTATCACCTGATTCATATTGCATACCTTTCTCTTTTTAAATATTCTTTTAAATTGTTGCAATTAAAATATAATTATACCATTTTCTCCTTTACTTTTCTCCTTCCAACTCTTCCCATCTTCCCCTTGCTCTCTCTTAACTTCATGGTCACTAATTTTTAGTTGTTAAACCCGTACATGAGAGGGCTGGGGAGCCAGACCAGAGCCATGACAGGTTTCTAACAGCCCTGCCAGGGACCAGGCCTTAATCTCGGTTTACTGGAACTGGCTGGAGCTGAGCAAGCAGTTCTCAGGAAGACCACAACTCAGAGGCAACCAATCAGCAGGCACCCCCCAGACTTCTGCTGGCTCAGCAGATGCCCACCACCCCCACCCCTGCAGCCTTCTCCTAGCTAGAGATAGCTTTTCCTATCCACCCATTAACAAGCCTCTAAACACTTCAGCCTCCAACCAATTAGCTCCCATGCTAATCTTTCCTCCACCAATCAGCACCAGATTAATCCCTCCTCTGTGGAATTCCCCTAACTGTGCTTAAAAGGAGCTTTTGACTTCCCTTTGGGGGTCGCTATTTGCCACCCTGATCTTTTGGAAATAAACGCTCTTGCTGAATTACATATGTGACTATTGGTCTTTCTTGGGGGCTTCTCTCAGACCCTAACAATACACTCACACAAATATATTACAACATAAATTAATAAAACTTGCTTAGTCTTGTATAATGTTATATGTATGTATATGATTTCAAGGCTGGCCACTTGGTATTGGATAACTACTTATGGGTGCTCTTCCCTAGGGAAGACTATGTCTCCCATTCTAGTATTCCTTAGTTGCCTGAAGTTTTTGAGACCCCCATGAGATTTCTCCTTTCCTTCCTAGTGTGTCCCCCGGTATTGTCCTTGTTCTGATCTTGTTTAGTCAGTTATGTTGATGAGACTTCATGAGTGTAGTATCTCTAATATTTCTTCCTGGACCCCTTATAATCTTTATATACCCTCTTCTGCTGTGATTCCTTATCTTAGGTCCAGGAGTTGCATGTATATGTATTAGTTCAGCTGGAACCACAGAATCACTTGTTCTCTGCATTAATTGGATCTGCTTCAATATTGGTCAATAGAGAGTAAAGCTGGATTAACTCAAACCGAAAGTCAATTGTCCCATGTGATAGCATTAGAACATTTTGCTTCAACTTTAAATTACTCTTTGCAGCTGAAATGTTTACTCACTGCAAAAAATATCTAAATGCAAACACTGTACTTCCTTGATACAACCTTTTTGGAATTTTAGTGCAATTACACACCCTTGCATTTAAAGGTATCATTTGTGACATCATTACAAATAAAAACAATACAAATTCTGGTGACAACTATATGACCTTCATTTATAAATCAAGAAAAGAAAAATCTAATTTATTCATACTGTAGTAGACCAAAGGATATATAGGAAATGTAGCAAAATTGATGCTATTTTAAAACTACTATCATCTCTAGTGAAATTACTATTTATTTAATTACTACAAAATAAGTTATCATTAAAACTTTTAGATACTTAGCAATGAGAAAAAGAACTATACCTTGTAATGAAAATAAGATGTGTGTTCTCACGTGCTGGGTGTTGTGGCACACTGGGTGTGGTGGCACACACCTTTAATCCTATTACTCCCGGAGGCAGATACAGAGGGATCTCTGTGAGTGCAATGCAAGTCTGGAATATCTAGTGAGTTCTAGTCCAGGCAAGGCTACCTCATGTCAAATATAAATAAGGAAATAAGTAAAAACAGCACAAAGAAGTACATTCTCCCTTTCTGAATGCAGAATCCTTTGTGATTCTTGGCTTAGTTCTTCAGTTCTGCTCTATTCCTACACCCACTTTTAATTCAGAAGAAATTATTTATGAATGACAAGAGCTTTCCTATAGACTGCAAGGGGGAAAGATGGATATGGAAGAGGGGAAAATCAGGTGTCAGTGGTACCTTCTCTGTGTTCTCCATTTAGCTCCTTCATAGAGAAATGAATCCACTACTTACAGCAATTATTTTAGCTGTTATTACTTTTTAAATCATTTTAATCACACATTTGCTTACATAGCTCCTACAGAAATGAGCCCAGGGCCTTAAAATATTTAACTTCTTCTGATCTCATGAGTTGTGAAGGAGCTAATTAATTTTGCAGTGAGGTGACAGTGATTCTGTGGATTTTCCCCTGTGTAGATTAATAGACCATGTCAAAATCTAAAAGGACAAATTTCTAGTAAGAGAAAAGAATGCTGATGTAATTTAATTTGTAGAAATTTAAGAAATGTTAACACCACCACTACTGCATTTATATGTCTATGAAAAGTGCTAGCATTCTGGCCTCATCTTCACATTTAGCAGCTTTGAGGAACTTCACATTTAGGACTTTGAGGAACAATGTAATATGTGTTCATGTAGCACAGATTTTAGTCAAATTGCTTGTAGGGGAAAATTATATATTATTGCCAACAGCTTGAAGGTTTAGCTAAAAATAATTTATGGAAGAGTGTCTTTCCCAAATCGGAGTTTACACAGGGTGGTTTTTGGACACTTACCTAATGATGAAGACAAGATTTGAAGCATTAATACTTCCTGATTCTTGTGTATCCTGAAGAACAACAATATCAGAAGAGTAGCTACGATTCTTGCAGCCTGAGATCCAGGGATTTGTTTCTTTGAGGTGCAGTAGTAACCCTGTGCATATACCCCCCTGGTTTATGCATATGGATAAGCAGCCTTGACTTGCTCCAACAGTCAAAACACTACCACCATCAAATCTCAATCTGCATCTTGTTGATAAAGACACATTTCATCTCATTATTTCTATCTCACTATAATCAGCTATTGTTTTTAATCTAATATTTCAGAGGATATTCAATTGAATTCTTACTTTGTTATATGACTATCATTTTGTTATATGTAATTTAATACTGTGATAAGTATTATTAATGTTAATTTGCTGCTCAGTAGTCACAAAGCAGAAGTCACATAGCTAGAATTGAGCAGAGCAGGCTCTCTCTGGACAATGCCAGGCTGCCTTCATTTTCCCCCAGATCATACACCAGGGTGGCCCATATGGCTATAAAGAAGCTGAACAATAAACTGCTATGGGGCCATTGGGAACCATTTATCTTCTCACTCTAATTATTTGAATGGATCCAAGTAGAGAAGAGGTTTTTAATCACTGTGTTTGAGTGCTTAGTGAGCCAGCATATGTGTTAAATGTAAGCAGAATTAGCCTGGGCATGAAAGGCTTTTTCAATTCAGTTGGACTCTCTTTTGGGATCTCTTTCTTACTGAATCACTTTTGAATTATTGAATTTTGGAATTTAAAGCAAAGCTGCAGAGCAAGAGGAGTGTTTTATCTTATTACTGTCTTCAGCTTAATTACAGCTTAGTTCATTGATTCCTATGGGAGAAGAAGCAGTGATCAATACTAGCCGAGTCTGCAGAGCAATAGTTGTTCATATTAAACTGAACAACTCCATGTATTTTGAAATAAATTCTAAAAAAAAAAGATTCATGAAATATACAAGCTAACCAGTTTTTTCATGCTTGCTCATGGACATACGTACAATTTACTTGTTCTGTTAATTTTCCAGAACTACACAGAGAAGTAAACAACAGGCCAAGAAAACAATCTCGGAGCCCAGCTTGGTGAGTTCCTTTGTGTATTAGGGTTAATAACAGGAGCACAAGAGAAGAGTTATAAGGTGATGACTCAAAATGCTGTACCACCACAAGACCCAGCCATCATTAACACAGATAACAGAGACTGTGTCACTAGTCCCCTAGATAACTTGCAAGCACCTACACATTTGAAGAGTCTCTGATAGCCTAGTTAAGTGTTTACTACTTCTGTAACATCAGGGAGGGGCCTGGGAATTTGTAACTTTGTTGTACATTTCATCAGCCACCCTTTTCATTCCAGGATAGAATGTTTCAGTCCAGATCAAATAGCTACACAACATGTACAAGCTTTCCAGCTGTTCTGGAAGCCTGGAACAGCTTCCAGATATAGGAAAGTTTCAGGATACAGGAAACTTAATGTCTGCAAAGAGTTTCTTGCTTCATAAACAGCAACTGTTTCCTGGTGTTCTCAAACTGGTTAAATGACAAGGGTCTTTCTTGAGACTCATGAAAGCATCAATCCTATTTGCTAGGACCCCACCCTTGTAAATTAGACATCTCACCTCACTTCAGCTCTTAATACCATTACTTGGAGGTTATAATTTTGGCTTAAGAATTTGGCAGAACAGACACAAAACAGTCATAACATAGTAATTTATTATGCATAACAAATTGGAATGAAACAAGATGTTTGTATAGAGATGCAAATAGACATGGAGATTAACTAATTATCCCTAGAGTAAGTTATGAAGGCCAATACATTCTGAAAGAACCAAGCAGATGCCATAACAGGCTGCTCAGTCTTCTCTTAGAGATCAGCCCTCAATTTCAGTTTCCTGGGTCTTGAGCAAGCAGTTTCTGGGAAGGCCATGAACAAAAGACAATTAATCACTGATGCACCTGCCAGCAGGGACAAGGAGATAGGACACACCAAGCTTGGTCCACTGAGCCAGCCACCACAGTCAGTATATGCTAGGCCAGCCAGCCTCCACAGTAGTTCAAAGACAAAGCCTGGACTTGTCCAGGCCTGCTCAAAAATGGATAACTGTAACCCCCAACTAATCCTAGCCAATTAAAAGTTACTGACATGATTGCCACTCTTGTAATCCAATCCTGAGTCTGTTCCTATGTAGTCTGTAGACATCAAGACCCCCCCCTTGCTTTACCCCCCCATTAAAACCCTGCCCCATTGCTACTGGAGGTCTCCCCTGCTCTGCAGCTGAACCAGACGGACAGAGAGGCCTGAGTTAACTTGCAACAATAAAGACCCTTTGCTTTTGCTTTGGATTTGGTCTCCTGATGATCTTTGTGGGACTCTGGGTACAACAGTTCAAGATATTGTTCGGTTCAAAGCTAGGAGTATTATTGTTTTCAGATGATTCTTTGACCACTCAAACTCCTAAATCTTCTGCATACCTTATTCTTTTTCTCATTGTTTCACTATGGAGTCATTCATAACCTAATAGAGTTTGTAGTGCCATACTGATCTGTACTGTATCCCTTGCCACACAAATACATAAGCAATTTGAGGTGAATCTACTGTTACACAAGGAATCTAGCTGCCATGTTTCTGAAGCCATACTTTTTTCTCTAAATTAATGATAAATCAATTATCCTAATAAAACCTTAAAAGTGTGCAAAATCATGGGTATCATACTTGTTCCTGCATTAGATAGTGAAAAAAGGAAGAGCAGAAACATGAAGTAATTTTAAATCCTTCAAATTGTTCTTGTGTTAACTGTTCCTAAGAGGATGGATTCTCTATTTGTCTTATTTGAGATTAACAAGATAAAGAGACTAGGAAAATAAATTACTAGGAAAAAAATCCACCCCCAAATAATCATACTAAAATGTTTTTACTCAGTTCTCTCATTTCATAGATTTAACAAATATGTATCCAAGGCTTTAAGGCAAAGATTACTTTTCAAATCTGTAAATGTCAGCTCAAATGTATAACTATTTGCAATAATATATCACTCTCTTTAAAGCGAATTGTACAATCAAATAGAAAAACTGTAGAGCAGAGACTAAAACAGTAGTGGCAACACTTAACCTCATTTGAAGTGTTCACCTTTGTCTGATGAGATTGTTCACAGAATTTCCATAGGTTATGGAGTCAGCATCCATATCAGAAAGAAATGCATTCAGCTGAGACCTGTAGAGAACACATTTAAACAAGGAGAGCATGACTGCCATATTTTCCTTTCTATAGGGAATTTGTTTCTCTGTATGACTTTTTGCCTATATCTTCATTTTCCAGTTTTTATTGTGATAAGTTGGCATAGTATAAAATCTATCAACTTAACTTTTGTGTGCAAAATTCTGAAGTATTAAATAAATTGGTAATTGTGTATAGCCATCTCTGCCTCTTTACCTGGTTCAGTCTCTTTACCTGGTTAATCTCAAACTCATAGTTATTAGCAAAGACACCCAAGTCTTTTTATACCACTTGGATTTCTTGTGTGGTTTCTGGGAATTGAACTCAGGTCCTCACACTGAGTATCTCCCCCATGCTGTACATTTCCTGTAAGACCCTACTGTGTAGCTGGAGAGCTTCTCTCCAGCTCCTGCCAAGACCCGGCAGTCCCGCAGCCCACTTATAAAGTAAACACACAGACTCTTATATTATAAACTGTTTGGTCTAATGGCTCAGGCTTCTAGCTATCTAGTTCTTGCATCCTAAATTAACCCATTTCTATAAATCTATACCTTGCTACATGACTCGTGGCTTACCAGTATCTTACATGTTGGTACTCATGGCTGTGGCTGGCAGCGTCTCTTGACACAGTCTTCCTGTTCCCAGAATTCTCTTCTCTGCTTGTCCTGCCTATACTTCCTGCCTGGCTACTGGCCAATCAGCATTTTATTTATACAGAGTGATATCCACAGCACTACTGTTAATTCTTTTGGTTATATATGTCACTGAGAATACTTTCTATGTCAATGTTAATTCTATTTTTGAAGGGGCAAGCATGCTATTTTCCAGTTATGATGTCATTTTCTCTTCCCCATAACTGAACATGTGGAGCATTCCCAATTGCTCCACATCTTTACCAAAATGTCGTTTTATTTTTATAATATTTTATAATAATAATAATCTTAAGGGTATAAAGTACCATCTTGCAATAATTTTAATTAGCACTTCACAGTTATTAGTATTTTTAATCACATAATAATTTGTTTACCAGATATACATAATATATATTATATAATCTGAACATGTGCTCTGCCCATAGTTGAACTCTTTTTTTTGCTTTGTATTTGACATTTAGTGTTCTCTGTTTATATGTTTTTCAAACATCTACATTATATACATAGCACATGTGTGTGATTGTGTTGTGTGTTTGCTATATAGACTGTCCTTTGATGAACTTTAAAAATTATTCAAATCAAATTAGTGTAATTTTTCTTTTGTTGTCAGTTTCCGTGGAGTCATATTTTTAAAACTATTGCCAAAGCAATTGTCATGAAACTTTGTTGTATGTTTTCTTGTAAGAGAAAGGCAGTTTAGTTGCTATGTTTAGCTAGTCTTGGATCCATGTTGAGTTTGTTGGTGTGCACTGTGCTAAGGGCCCACCTCCCGTGTGAGTATCCACTTTCCCAGCAAAATTTCGTGAAAACTTAATGGCCTCTTAATCCTTGTTTAAAATGTGACAATATAGCAAAGGTTTATTCCTTGGCTTTCTACTCTGTTCAATTAGTGCATATTTATGCTTTAGGTGAACTTTCCAGTTTGGTTTACTGTAGATCTTTAGTATCTTTCTGTCATGTGGTGCTAGAGATCAATGGTATCCCAGATAAGCACTGTATCTCTGAACTAAAGTTATAGCTTTGTCATAAGCTTTGAAAAGATGTGTTTTGTCTTGTTTTCCTCCCTCCACACTTCTCTTTTTCTCCTTCTCTCTCTCCTTCCTTTCTCTTTTCTTTTTTATAAGCTGAAGGGAATATTGTGCATTATAGCTACATGTTCTATCATTGACTAAATCACCGTACCTTTCTTTATCTCTGTTCTTTTTCAAGATCTTTTGGTTCTCTAACATCTCTGAAATTTAGTATTTAAGGATGCATTTTCCTTTTCTGTAAAAACAAATCCTTGAAACTCTGATATTGATTGTATATCATCTATAAATTCTTTTTGGTATATTGCCACTTTAACACTATTAAACCTAACTCATGAATGCTTCTACCCTTTATGTCTTCTTTCTTTGGCAAATTTACTATGCAAGTCTTTCCCCTTTATGTGTTAAATTTATCTTTAGAATTTATTTTTTCATTAGTTCATAGATTGAATTGATTAATATCCATTTCAGAATGTACATATACAAGTTCTTACATATGTATTTGTTCTACATCCTGCTACTTTGCTGAATTAATTCATTCTACCAGAATTCTTAATGAATTAATTCTTCATTAATTAATGGGGTGTGAGTGTGTATGTGTGTGTGTGTTTGTGATATTTAAACTTCCCTACAAATAAGATTGTATAATCTATTAACAGACTACATTTTTAATTCTTTCTTAGGCTGATTTGTATTTCATTTCCTTGCCTACATTCTCTGACTAGGAACTAATACTGTTTTGTATAAAAATGGATAGATTCAGGGAATTTTCTTTGTTTCTAATTTCAGAAGAAAAGTTCTCTATATCTCACAATAATGTTCACAATGGCTTTCCAGACATGGGTTCCATTCTGCTGAACTAAGTTCCTTACATTTCTATTTTAGTGTAGTGACTCTGACAACTGTCCTGGCTCAATATTTGATTCCATTTGTCTAAAATATTTTTTCTTTTATTTTCATTTTATTTGTGACTTTATGACTAAAATAAATCTTCTGTAGACAATAAGTGGAAGAGTCCTATTATTCATTTTATTCATTTTGCAAATTTTTGTTTTTAAATTTAAAAAAAATTCATATGCCTGGGTGTTTTGCTTGCATCAGTGTCTATGAACCAAAAGGCCAGAAGAGGGTATTATATTCCCTGGAACTGGAGTTATAGATGGTTGTGAGTTCCATGTTGGGGAAAGTCAAGCTGTGTTCTATGGATGAGCAACCAATGCTTTTAACTCTTGTCCCTCACTTTAGCCCCAAATATTGTTCTATAATTAGAGTTTAAACAACTAACAGAAAGTAACTTTTTATTGAGAAACTAATTCATCTGCATTCATGATTTTTTGTCTCAAAATTTTTAGCTACTTACATATTACATGCTATACTTTCTATATTAATATCATAATTTTTATTTTTTAAGGTGAAACATTTTACCTACTCTTTTATTTCTTCCTAAATATAATACATTCCTTTGTTGACTTCACAAAATACATCATTTTTAAGTATGTGTTCTGAAGCATATCCAATATTTGTTTTATATATCTTATAGTCTTTTTAATTAAGAAGAAAACAAAATGAGGAGTCAAAAATCAAACCACATATATAATATATTCACCTTTACAAATATTTTTTGAGAACATGAGATAGTTAGCTTTCAACCTGAAACAACCTAAGCTGCCTGGGAGGAAAGTCTCTATGAGGAATGTTTTAGGTTCAGTGGGCTCATGGGAGGATCTAGAGGGATTTTCTTGATTTCCTTCAACGATACGGGAACACCACCCTAAATATGGGTATCATCTTCTGGTTCAGACCCAGATAAAAGGACAGACACATGTTTATTTGGTATTTACTCTTGTCAGTAAGTTCATACCTACCATTGCTGCTTGTGCTGATTCCCCTGGAGATGTTAAAACCAGATTTTTGGTTACATGGATTGTAGCTTGCTTGTCAAAGACTTAATGGTTAACACCTACATATACATACAATATTGGTTTTTCTGCATCTGGGTGATCTCACTAAGGATGATATTTTTTTCTAACTGCATTCATTTACCTGTGAATTTCATTTTTTAATGACTGAGTAATATTCCATAGTATAAATGTACCATATTTTCTTTATCCATTCATCCATTGACAGACATCTAGGCTAGTTTCAACTTCTATTATGAATAAAGCAGCAATTAATACGGTTTAACAAGTGCTCCTGTGGTAGGTGGCATGTCCTTTGGGTACACAACCAAGACTGGTATAGCTAGATCTTAAAGTAGATCTATTCCCAGCTTCCTGAGAAACTGCTACACTGATTTCCTCAATTGGTGTAAAAGTTTGTATTCCTTCCAACAATGGAAAAAGTGTCCCCCTACTATGTGTCTTAGTCATTGTTCTATGGCTCTGAGGAGATACCATGACCACGACGAGTCTTATAAAAGAAAGCATTTAATTGGAACTCACTTATGGTTTCACAGGTTTATTCCATTTTCTGCATGGTGGGAAGCATGGTAACAGGTAGGCAGACGTAGTGCTGGAGAAGTAGCTGAAAGTTCTACATCCAGATCAACAGGCAGGAAGACAGAGACGCTTGGCCTGGCTTGAGCTTTTGAAACCTTAAAGTCTACCACCAGTTACACAGTTCCTCCAACAGGGTCACACCTCCTAATCCTTCTCAGGTAGTGCTAATTCTGGAGAACTAAGCATTCAAATGCATGAGCCTATGGGGGCATTTTTATCAAACAACCATACTCTACATCCTAGCCAGCATGAGCTGTCATTTGTTTTGATCTTGGTCTTTCTGACTTGTTTAGAATGAAATCTCAAAGTAGTTTTGATTACATTTCCATGACGGCTAAGGAAGTTGAATACTGCTTTAAGTACTTTTCAGTCATTTGTGTTTCCACTCAAAGAATTCTCTCTAGATCTGTACGGCATTTTAAAAATTATGTCATCTGTTTTCCTTATGTCCAAATTTTGAGATTTTTATACATTTTAGATATCAGCCTTCTATCAGATATGTAGTCAGTAAAACTTCTTTTCTGTAGGCTGTTACTTTCCCTCAGAGTTGGTGTTTTTTGCCATATGGTCCCATTTATGGTGTTCTTAGTGCCTGTGCTATTGGGAGGGATTGAT
>CABHPQ010132190.1:0-11745 GCA_902168405.1 Peromyscus aztecus | reverse complement strand
TGTGTGTGTGTGTGTGTGTGTGTGTGTGTGTGTGTGTGTGTGTGTGTCCGTGTGTCCGTCCGTGTCCGTGTCCGTCCCGCTTGCTCTCACACATCCATGGATATAACACAACTGTCCAGAAGGAGGTGGCCCTTGCCGTGAGGATACATGGGGCTGGGGTCTTTTTTTTTTTTTTTTTTTTTTTTTTAAAGACATTTATTTAGTGTACATTTGGGCTTTGCCTGCATGTATGCCTGTGTGAGGGTGTCAGATTCCCTGGAACTGGAGTTACAGGTAGTTGTGAGCTGCCATGTGGATGCTGAGATTTGAACCCGGGTCCCCTGGAAGAACAGCCAGTGTTCTTAACCTCAGAGCCACCTCTCCAGACCTGGGCCTGGGATCTTGTAACAGGGTAGGGGTGCAGATTAGAATAAATGAAGGTCAATAGTAGTGTATGAGACCCTCCCTGAGGAGGGGGACAGTGTCCCCCAGCTGCCACGAGGAGTGAGAGCTGTTCCTGGAACTTGACGCCTGTGGAGCATCCAGGCCACACCAAACATGTCCTGGGGTGACAGAGACTGGGGGTGCATTGGGGTGGTCTGTAGCTGGCCACTTCCTGTTGGGATATATTCAGGATGGCCCTTTTCACTGGGGCGAGTAGCCGGGCTCATCCTGTTCACGGGATTTGTTGAAGGTTTGTTCTGGGGATGAGAGGGTCCCGCCCCAGCCTGTCCTTGTACTGCTTACCTAGCCAGCCGTGATCTCCCCTCAGGTCGGAATGAAAAGGGGCAGCTGGGCCATGGTGACACCAAGAGGGTTGAAGCCCCCAGACTCATTGAGGCCCTCAGTCACGAGGCAATCGTGCTGGCAGCATGTGGGCGTAACCACACCCTGGCGTTGACAGGTAAAATGGTGGCTCTTCTCCGTCTCGCTGAGGCAAAAGGCTGCAAAGATGGTTTCTCTGGGGTGGGTGGAGTTGCTGAGCGACTCTGAGCCAGTGTTGAAGATGAGGCCCTGGTTTGGTGGGTGTCTCCCTGAAGGTAGCGAGAGCCCTGTGGTGGCCCCTGGGAGCCCAGACCAGGTTCTGTGTGTGGCAGGGCTCAGCTCTGTCTGCACCCTTGCTGTCACCCTTGCCGTCCTTGGGATGGGTGGACACACAATGACTCTCACTCCGCTCTTTCTCACGCTTTGCTTGGTGGATGGGCTGTTTGCACAATGCTATCCAAATCCAGTTGAAAACGTTCATCCTTGCATCCCTTTCTGTCGTGTGTTTCTCTCCTTCCAGACACTGGCTCTGTGTTCGCCTTTGGAGAGAACAAGATGGGGCAGCTGGGCCTTGGGAACCAGACAGATGCCGTCCCAAGCCCTGCTCAGGTACAAGCACAGTGTGGGCAGCTTTGAGAGTGGTGGAGAGAAGCTATGTTAGGTCAGCCCTGCGGTGGGATGCGAGGGTCTCACCTGCAGACACCATGGGTTGTTTGCTTCCCCCCTACCCCCAGACAAGGTTTCTCTATGTAGACCTGGCTATCCTGGAACCTACTCTAGACCAGGCTAGCCTCAAACTCATAAGAGATTGGCCTGCCTGTGCCTCCGAGTGCCGATAAAGGCGTGCACCACAGCCACCTGGCAGATACTGAGTTCGGACCTTGTGTGAAGTTGGAACGGAGCAAGAAGCTCTGCAGGGTCTTCCTCCCTGGAAAACAGTGCTGACTGCTGGCCAGTGGCTCAGCAGTGTGCTGGAGGACCTTGGGATTATGCTTGTAGATTTGAAGGATAATGAACGGCTCCTGTTTTGTTGGCTGTGAGTTTTGGAGTCTCCAGAGTTAAGAGTGGGTAAGGATGAGATGAGCCTGAGTGCCTTGTTCGCCTGCACCATTGAGGATGAAATACTGTTCCTTCTGTCTGGGCCTTTTCCAGGGTCTGTACTTGGTTTCTGTCCCTTGCGGTGGCACCAGCCTGTCACTTGCTGTCTTTGCGCATCCTCGCTTGAGCCATCTTGTGTCTGGCTCCCACCTCCATCGAGGCCTGACCGAGTTCTGCGACAGGACAGTTGGTTCAGGCTGGGGCAGCACTGAGGTCCTGCTTGTTGCTTCCCTGTCTGGGGTCACTGCAAGGCGCTGCTGCCTCCAGCCCCGCTCCCTGTGCTGGAGCCAGATGATGGGGGTGCTGCTGGGAGACTCCAGAGGATAAAGCCCCAGAATCTGCTGTCCTGGGAGGGTAGGGGACTCTAGCAGTTAGTGTCTTCGTTGTCAGCTTTGTGGTCACAGGTATGCTCAAGTGGCCGCCTTCCGAACCATGGTGTCCACCCTCGTGGTGGTGAGCTCACTGTTGTCTGGCACCAGGGTGGAATGAGGAAGAAATTCAAGGAGCTGACAGTTGGCTGTCTCTTTCTTTTCAGATCATGTACAATGGGCAGCCAATCACCAAGATGGCCTGCGGGGCTGAGTTCAGCATGCTGATGGACTGCAAAGGCAACCTCTATTCCTTTGGGTGCCCTGAGTATGGCCAGCTGGGTATGGAAGTCTCTTTCTTAAAAGCTCTGTGATCTGACTGGAAATGTAGAGCCAGAAGGCAGTGTGGGGCTGTGCACACATGTTACAAGTGTGGGTAATTGATCCAGAAGGTAGCTGCTACCCGCTAAGTGCGTCTCACACTCTGTGGAACAACTTGCTATTATCTCATAAGTTACAAGGGTCACAATGCTTTATTTACCTCAGTGAGCATCAGGATTGAGTCTTTCTGGCAAAGAAGCTTTTCGTTTGGTTTGGGAATCCACTTGTACGAGAGTCTTCGAAAGGACAAAAGCTGAGCCACTCTCATGTATATAAATGAGCCTTTATTAGAAGTGAGAGAATTATGTAAGAGTGAGGTTCCGAAAATCCTGGATGGATGAGCTATCGTCAGCTCATCCCTCATCATAGTGGACTTCACAGAGCAGCAGAGAGGAGGAGGTCAGCAAGCTCTCCTCAGAGTTGGTAAAGCTTGCAACCCAAATTTTGCAAGGTCTCCGTTTTCCTTTCCCCTCTGACTCAAGGCCTCCTGGTCCTTTCTCCAGTCCTGAGCAGGAGGTGAGGTGTGGGCGCCCCCTGCTGGTGTCTGCAGAGCCTACAGCAGCGCAGGATCTGGGTTGCTGGGTCCCAGTGTCATTAGAAGTGCGCAGATGGGAGAGTATAAATAGACGCAGAGCGCTGCACTGACCTTAGACTCCAGGGAACAGTGACTCTGTGAAACTAAATATACCTCCAGTCAGAAGTGAATAAGAAGGACCAGCCCCTTACGCACATCCGTGCTGGTTGCCAGGGAGTTCTTGGGGCTGTTGGATAAACGGTTTCCATGGCCACGGGCGGGCCTCCTGCCATACCCAGACCCAGCACCGGAAGTGTGTGTGTTTCTGTGCTTCCTGCTCTGTGTGCACCTTCCCCGTCACCTTTAGACGAGCACCTTGGTGGAGCCAGCCTGCCTGCCTTGAGCAGCTTGTTCTTTGCAGTAAGGATGGCATTCGTGGGCTGGTTCTGGAGGACAGTTAAAGCCCTTGTGTGCAGTTAGGAACCGGGCTTCACCTTGGTCTACAGAACGTCTCGTGCTGAACTCGGCAGTTCACTCTGCAACACGTCCTTCCTTAGAGCCAGGTGTGCTGGCACACACCTGTGATGCCAGCAGCTGAGAAGCAGGGGCAAATTTGAGCTTGGGGTAGTTTACATGGTTACGGGCCAGAAAGGCCTGCAGAGTGAAAGCCGTCTCGAAAAGCAGACCAGCCTAATCATACTCCCCCACCCTCTGCTCTTGTCTCGGTGCAGACATTGCCTTTAGAATTCAAAGGTGATTTCAGGAGGGGCTCATGGCTACACTCCCTCATGTTCTGCTGCAGTGACTCCTGGCCAGGGAAGGACGTTGAATGCCTCCCAGGGGAGAAGGTAGCCCCCCTCCCACCTTCCTGGAGGAAGAGTTGCCCGCACACTGACAACAGCCAGGTGCTGAGTGCAACGCCTTTAAAGAGGTGGGAGGAAGAAATGGCAGATCTACCTGCTGCTCTCTGGGGACAGTTTGGTTCAGTTGTCAACATTTGGACAGGACACTGAAGGGACACTGGAGCCCTGGTCAGTAGAGAGCATGTTGGAAAGATGGCGAGGTCCATGGTGGCCTCAGGCTTTTCAGCTGCCTGGCACCTCCTGGTGGTGTGTGAGGGTGATCTGAACTGCTTCCAGAAGGGAATCCTGAACAGCTCCTCTAAGCTAAGCCTAGCATCCTGCCGTGCTCATTTCGGTTGTGGTCTGGGGTGTTTCTGTAGCACAGTACCCACACATCCACCTGTGAAGGTCTGAGGGGCAGAACAGCACCCCACTGGGGACTAGCCAGTGTCCTGCCGTGACACATGTCACAACACTGCTGCCATGGGGGTGGGGGTGGGGCAGGGATGAAAATGTTGTGGACTGTGAGCATCCAGCATCTTGGCTAGTGGGTCCAGACTGGCCCTGGTGTCTTTTCTTTTTGGTTTTTTGAGATAGGGTTTCTTTGTGCAGTTTTGGAGCCTGTCCTGGATCTCGCTCTGTAGACCAGGCTGGCCTCGAACGCACAGAGATCCGCCTAGCTGGAATTGAAGGCCTGTGCCACCGCCACCCCACTCTTTTTTTTTTTGAAGACCGTATCTCTGGCTAGCCCAGAAGTTTTTGATTTTGTTTTTGAGACAGACTCAATGTAGCCCAGGCTGGTTTGAAATACCCTGTGTGGCTGAGGATGGCTTTTACCTCATGATCTTCTGCCTCAGCCTCCTGAGTACTGGGATATACCACCAATGCAAGAAGCCAGAAAATGCTGGGTTCTGGGGCCACAGACATGTGAATTCGGTGCTTGGCTGGAGCATGCCCATAATGTGCCAGGCAGGCCCTTCACCAGTGAAGCCGATACTGGCCCCGACCTTCATGACTTCTTGCAGGTGGTTTGTGAACTCCAGGTTTTTATGTCTTTGGCAGTACGTTTAAATTATGCTAATTTGTAGGCAGAAATGAAGAATCTTGTGCTGAACAATCACGTCCATTCTGCCTTCCGCAGTTCCTCAGAGCTCCCCAACTGATTGCTTGGTAGATTGTCTTTAGGGTGAGGGCTGCCTACTGTTGTGATCTGAGCCACAGGAGGAGATACATTTTCCTTTGCCTCCCAGAGTATATGTAGGGTTTTCCCTAAATTACGGTCCTACTGCATAGCGTGTTCTTATTTTATATGCATTTTAAAAGAGTGACCTTTCGCGCCCACAAACTCATGACCAACTGGGTGGGCTGGGTCTCTGGCTGGGGACAGGAGGGTCCCCTGGGCCTGTGGCAGTACAAATACAGCAGCATACCTCCTTGCCCTGCGCCTTGTGCTGTTGCTGATGGCTGGCTCTGCTCACCACAGGACACAACTCAGATGGGAAGTTCATTGCCCGGGCACAGCGGATAGAATATGACTGTGAGCTGGTACCCCGGCGGGTAGCCATCTTCATCGAGAAGACCAAGGATGGGCAGATCCTGCCTGTCCCGAATGTGGTGGTTCGAGATGTAGCCTGTGGCGCTAACCACACAGTAAGCCATGTTTCTTTCTCACTGTCCGAGAGCCATGCTGGTTCTAGACTGGTTCTGGGGTGGGTATCTGCCTTACTCAGGCTTATGCCATGTGGCTGGGTGAGTTTCCCATCATGATCTAACCAAACATCCAGCTGTGTGTCACACCCACCCACCCCATTCCCCCCACGTACACACACATCATGGTGTCGCTATGATAGACAGTTACCTTTTGCTAGGGTGTGAATGGTTAATTATTGAGGGTGTTTCCTAAAGGTCATCTTAGCACAATAACCATGGGAGGATAATCGGTTTGTGCATTTGCTGCCTTTAGCTCTTGGTATTTGTGAGTGTGCAGGCACTAATGGAGTATGTGAAAGTCAGGACACTAGGTTAAACTCTGGTCATCAGCCTTGCATGGCAGAGTGCTTTCACCTACTGAACCATCTTGCTGGTCCTCTTTTTAAGATGGGGTCTGACTCTAGCCCTGACTGCCTGGAACTCGCTCTGTGACCAGGCTAGTCTCAAACTCGAGATGCGCCTGCCTCTGCCTTCCTGTGCTAGGATGAAAGGTGTGCACCTGCTGCTGGCCCTTCTTGATCTCTTTGCTGAGAATAGGTGCATCTGGTCTGGGTCTTGCTTTGGCAGCAAAAGGAAGCCCAGAGTTGAGTCCCAGGGCCACTCTCTGCCGGCTTGGTGGTGCTCAGTGATTAAATGCAGCTGTCTCAAGCCTACAAGTCCTTAAACCAGGATGCTGTTTTTGACCTTGGTTGGGGCAACTCATGTTACATGGTTTACAGTGCCAGGGATGGAGCCTAGGGCTTTGTATATGCTGGACAAGTGCTCTGGCCCTTAACTATACATCTTATGTTCCATGCTGAGCTTATACATTCATGGGGTGTAGTTGTAAAACCTCAAAGACACAGACAAGGCAGATTGTAAACAGCTGGCACATCTGTGCCTGCCTCACCTGTATACACCTGTGGCAGAGGCGGGTAGGTCGCGGCCTTCACCTCCTGTTTGTAGTTTAACGGTGTTGTGATAGGAATTAGAAAGAGTTGCTGCATGTGGCCATTTGGCTTCTGCTGAGGAAAGGGGAGATTTCAAGGAGAAAAAGGAAAATCACACCCTACAAAGGAGGTGCGCGCTGGTCCCTATGGCTCTCTGTGTGGCCGGCTTACTTCCTGCCTTCCAGGCTGTGAGGTTTCTGTGCTGCTGCTCCTTTGCTGTCTGTGGCTGTCCCAGACCCTCCTGGACAGAAGCCGTGACCCATGTGTCCCCGCCTCCTCTCCCTGCAGCTGGTCCTGGACTCACAGAAGCGAGTCTTCTCCTGGGGCTTTGGTGGCTATGGCCGGCTGGGCCATGCGGAGCAGAAGGATGAGATGGTACCCCGCCTAGTGAAGCTGTTTGACTTCCCGGGGCGTGGCGCGACCCAGATCTACGCGGGCTACACCTGCTCCTTTGCTGTCAGTGAAGTGGGTCAGTGCAGTTCCCTGGCCCGACTTCCCGGGTCCCCGTGGTTGGAGCTGGGTGCAAGGTTTTGCCTCTCTGGGGCTAGCTGTTCCCACAGGGCCCACAGCCATGTCTGTCCTTGGCTCGCTCTCTCTCTGCAGTGTCCTTTTAAGCAGATGTCCATCACCTTGCTGTCTGTCCTGAGATGCTTGCTGTGACACTAATGTGCTTTGCTTCTTTTTAGGTGGCCTGTTTTTCTGGGGGGCCACCAATACATCTCGTGAGTCTACCATGTACCCGAAAGCAGTGCAGGACCTCTGTGGCTGGCGGATCCGGAGCCTCGCCTGTGGGTAAGTGGCTGCGTCCAGGGCAGTTCCTTCCTTTGAGTGTTAGGTGCCCTGTGTGCCTGTGTCCCTGAGAAGACTTCTCTGCCTGCTGACTTGGGGTCTTCCTGGCTAGACATAGGAGACACCAAACCCCCAAAATGTGAGAGAGGGGAGAGTGGGGGCCTGGTTGGCTAGGACAGGTGGCTCCTTCCTTCATGGAAAGTAATTTTGAAAGTTTTTGTTTGCCAGTTTTCCCTCAGCTTGGAAACTGTAGGGTTTTAATGTCTCAACACAGTGGGGAGGGGGCCCTTTAATCTGGTGTTCTCATTGAAGGGCACCTGCTGAATTGCCCAGTACTTACAGGTGACAACTGTGGGTGTGTGCGGGTTAGCTTGGCTCTTAGCTGTTGGCTTCTTGGTTCCCTGTGTCTGTCTGTCCTCCACCCCTGCCCCAGGTCCCTCTTGTTAACTCTCCCTTGAGGATGAACTATCACTTTGTCCTTATGTGATCTCCTCCTCCCTACCTCAGTGGTTCTCCCAAAGGGCTCTCCCTCTGAAAGCCCCAGGACAGAGAAAGGCAGTGAGGCCCCGGCTTTAGTATTGACCGGCAAACATGTATGGACCATCCCTGGCCAGGAGGAGCCTCTCACCCCTTCCTGAGTTTTCAGTAGGGAGGTGGGTGTGTTAAGGGGTGTCCTTGACACAGGCCAGTGGCACAGGTGGCCCTGTGAGGTGTCCTGGCCTTGGATGGGTGGTGACAGTTTCTGCCTGTTTGCAGGAAGAGCAGCATCATTGTGGCAGCTGATGAGAGTACCATCAGCTGGGGTCCGTCGCCAACCTTCGGGGAACTGGTAAGCCCTCATTAGGGTCTGGGAAGAGCTGGACTAGCCAAGACAGGCCTGAGAATGGGCATGAGGAACATGGATGGTGTTTCCTTGTCCATTAAGGACAGTTGTCCTGTGTAACATTGGGTCACATTTGGCTTTTAAGTTCTCAAACTGTCCTGGCTGGTTGGTAGTGCGACGACTGCTTGTCATCCATGCCGTAGAACGAACACGTGGGAGGCTTCAGACCTGTGGGGCTCCGGTGATGGGATATTTTCCTGCTGTTGGGATCCATTGTCCATGCTCACAGGAAACTGTCTTCGTGAGCTGCATGCGTCATCCTGGCTCCTGTAGGCTCCAGCGTTCTGCTTGGTGGGCAGCCAGGGCTGTTGGTGTGTACTGTAAATCAGCACTGTCAGATCAGCCACACAGAAGACTGGATGGTTTTATTTTTCGTTTTTCCAACTTGAGTTACAGTTTGTTTTCAGCCCCAGTGACTGGGGTGAAGTCAGAATCAGCTGCCCTTGGTTCTAACCTCACTCTGTCCTATCCTAGGAACAGCTCTGTGCCATTCTTTGAGTCTTAGCTTTGTGTGGAGGCCAAGGCTGGCTGTGGGTTTGTGCATCTCCTGTGGCCAGGGTTGTATTCTCAGTGTGGCCTGGCCCTTGGTTCTTTGTTTTTATGTTTCCTTATTCCATCATCCTTTGGGACAAGAAGTTTTCTCATTGGTGGAGTTAGAGGCAGGGCTGTCCTTGGCCCTCAAGCTATCACTGGTGTGTCCATGGGCCACTAGCCACTCCAGGTCTCCCAGACCCAAGGGACACCTCCTGAGGCAGCAGAGAGACTGGGGACCATCCTCCATTTCTCTGTTTTCAGAGAAGAATGGATGATGTTTTTTCCTCAACCGTTTCTCTGTGTAGCCCTGACTGTACTCTGTAGACCAGGCTGGCCTGGAACTCAGAGATCTGCCTGCCTCCTGAGTGCTGGGATTAAAGGTGTGTGCCACCAATGCCCAGCTTCTGTTAAAATTTTTAAGATAGCTGTTCACCATGTAACTCTGGCTGTCTTGGAATTCGCTGTGTAGACCAGGCTGGCCTCAACTCAGAGATCTGCCTGCCTCTGCCTCCCAAGTGCTGGGATTAAAGGAGTTCACCACTATACCTGGCTGTTGGATAGCTTTTGGGGCCCATCAGGAATGGTCTTTGATGGCCTAAACTGCATAGCGGAGGGAGTGTCAGTGGCCTAATGACTTACAGGACAGCCTGAGCTACTTATCAAGACCCTCTTTCAAAAAACACTTGATCTGAGGCTAGAGAGATAATGGCTCCTCAGATAAGAGCATTGCCTGCTCTTGGAGAGGATTCCCAGCACCCCTATAGTGACTCACGACCCTCTGTAACTACAGTTCTAGGGGATCTAACACCCTCTTCCAGCCTCTGCAGTTACCTGGCACACAAGTAGAACATAGACATACATGCATGCAAAATACCCAAAGACAAAATTTTTAAAAATTAAAAAAAAATTTTTTTTTTTCCCTCCAAGACAGGGTTTCTCCATGTAGTTTTGGAGCCTGTCCTGGAGCTCGCGCTGTAGACCAGGCTGGTCTCGAACTCACAGATCCGCCTGGCTCTGCCTCCCAAGTGCTGGGATTAAGGGCGTGCACCACCACCGTCCCGCTTGTTTTTTGTTTTTTAAAAACATTTCCTCTGAATACAACTTCACATCTTAGTAACAGTGGGCTTGGAAAGCCTGAGGGGCGGGGAGGGGCGTGCAGCTTCAGAGCTCATGCCTCAGATTGGTAAGACGTGCGGTCTGCCTGGAAGGAGCTAAAACCAGGGTGCAGGACAAGCTTCGGGGCGAGCTGCTCTTGGCCCAGTGCTCTCCAGCAGCCCTTGGCCACTTCCTTTTAACCTCTGGTGTCTGAAGTTGCCACTGACAATCAGCTCCTTCCTCCTTGTCAGATGTCAGGGCCAGAGGTTGCGGTGGTTGTGTAGGTTGTATGGTTGTATAGGCCACCATCACCACTCAGTGCTCTGCACATTTTGTCCCATAATCACAGTGACTGGGTCCTTTTCTCTTCCCTCCCTCGGTGAGAGATACCTGGAAACACACATTCCCCTTTTGTTAGACCTTGCCACAGTCTGTTTTTGTCTCTCCAGGGATATGGGGACCACAAGCCCAAATCTTCCACTGCAGCTCAGGAGGTGAAGACCCTGGATGGCATCTTCTCAGAACAGGTGAGTGGAGCCTGTGGTGTCAGGCTCTTCCCAGCCTGTTGAGTTGTGAAACATCCCTTCACTGGCTTTCCTTTCTTTGTGTTGTGTGTTCTGAAGGGTACAGTCCTCAGCAGGAGAGGGGGCAGAGGGGTGCTGATCAGGTCCCCAGCAAGTTCCTAGTTCTATGGTCATCACCCCTCAATCCTCTCCAAACTGGGATCCTTGCCACTAGCCAGGGTCAGGGACTTAGTCCCCCTGAGCAGATAATACATTTTGACCTGTGATCTGGAGAGGAGAGGGGGGCAAGTGTAATGTGTTGCTGCACCCCAGTCCCTGCCCACAGAGGCTCCGTGGGCTTCCATCTGGACCTGCAGGCCTAGAAGGGTGGAACTTGGATGGCCCCAGTCCTGCGACACCAGGTGTTGAGGGAGGAGGGAAGGCTCATGTCTTTCCCAGGGCCCAGCCCAGCTTCTGACCCCCATTGAGCCAGTCCAGCATCCAGACGTTCAGAGACGTCTGGATGTGTGTTGCCGACACTGGCTTGTTCTTGCAGGTGGCCATGGGCTATTCACACTCCTTGGTGATAGCGCGAGATGAGAGTGAAGCCGAGAAAGAGAAGCTCAAGCGGCTGCCCGAGTACACCCCACGCACCCTCTGAGGAGGGTGGCACTCCCCCGTGGCAGCTGTCATTTTCACGTGCACTGGGACCTGAAGTCAGACAAGGAATTTAGGAAGCAAAAGTTGACCGAAGGTGCACTGGGTCAGCCTCCCTGCGGTTCCATTTCCAAGGATTCAACATTAACTACCTTTTTCTGTATGCTTTCCAAAGTGTTTTTCCCTCATTGTTTGATTAAAACATTTGCTCATAGCCACCTTGCCTTTCTGCAAGACAGGCAGGAACTCTGAGCAATTTAGGGTTTTTTTTTTTTTTTTTTTCTTTTCTTTTCCAAAGTTGTATTTCTCTTTTCCCCTCCTGAGTATCCTTGTCCAGCCCTTCCATTCCAGCCATAATTAGCATTGTGATCCGAGCGGGTGCCACGTGGGAGAGAAATAGCCACTTTCCCAGACAGAAACGGCCCTTCCAGGAACCAGCAGCCTCTAGGCCAAGAACTCCCCAGTGGTCGGTCTCCACCCAGACTCCCCGCCTGCCTGCTTCGGGAGACCTGGTCACTTGCTTGCAGGCCCTCCCGCCTGCCCTCACCTCTCCCCATAGCTGTTGCTGGCTTGCTGTCTGCAAGGCCCACTGCCTATTGGCTGAAGCATTTGTAGAACCAGCCATTTCCCCCCTGGTGGGGGCTCTAGGGTCTGTGTTTAGCTCTCAAGTCCAAATGAGAATTGGGGACCATGGGATGTGGGGGTGGGCAAGGTGGGGAACCTTTGTGTTGTTGAAGGGCCTGGTTTTACGGCTCCCT
>CABHPQ010132189.1:12475-32181 GCA_902168405.1 Peromyscus aztecus | reverse complement strand
AGCATGTCTGTGCCCTTAGCAGGTTTTTGATGGAGTCTGGTGTTAATTTTCTATAGCTAAGAACCCCTTTTCCAGGCTCATCAAACTCTTTGACCAAACTTTACCTTTTCTTGTCAGCATTCTGAGCAAATAATCCCTCTTAAAAATCCCCAATAAATAAACTGGGTTTCAGGTAATTAGTACAATTCATGTCTAGATATTCTTACGGGCATTATTAGCAATGTTAAGTTGGGAATTGAAGCCAGTAGAGTATAAGAACTTAAGAGGGTCACTTGAGAGAATAGGATTTGCAGATCTGAGATTGATAATACAAATAAACTTGTAATGAGCTGTAACCTTCTGTAATTAATAAGCACCACCATGTACAGCCATCCCATCTCTTTATGAGTACAGTGTGGTGATATGTGGTATTTGTCAGCTTGCCTCGACTCACCTAGGATAGAGGCCTGCAGGTACACATCTGGGAGTGTCCCAGTTGGCTTAGCCCCAGGCACACCTGTTGGGACATGATCTTCATTATGTTAACTGATATAGGTAGACCGGTCCTGGTGTAGGTGAGATTATTCTATGGACAGGGAGGGAATCATGGCCTGCATAAGGTGGAAAAGGTGAGCTTAGCACTAAGAATCAAGTAAGCATTCCCTGTTCTCTTCTGCCTCCTGAACACATCATGTGATGTCTGTAACACAATCTTAAAAGATCTTATAATAAAAAATCCAGAGCCAAATGTTGGAGTAAAAGCTGAAAGATCAGAGAAGCAGAACAGGCAGCCACTAACCTTCCTCTATGAAATCCTCAGCCTTAAGAGAGAGAGAGAGTTCCTGTTTCCTCACGCCTTATGTACCTTTCTGTGTCTTGCCATATTACTTCCTGGGATTAAAGACGTGTGTCACCACTGCCTTGTTCTGTTTCTTTCATGTAGCCTGTGGTGATATTTTATTTGTGCTGAAATGTGGCAATATTTTATTTGTGCTTTAATAAATAAAGCTTGCCTGGAGATCAGAGGAAAAGGCCAGCAATTATAAGTAAATACAAAAGTCAGGCAATGGTAGCACATGCCTTTAATCCTATCACTTGGCAGGCAGGGATCTGTCTGGATCTCTGTGGCTTCAAGGTCACACTGGAAACAGCCAGGTGTGGTGGCACATGCCTTAAATTCCACCACTAGTTAATCATGGAGGTCTGGAGGTCTGTACAGACAGACAAGAAGTGACAGAGCTGGGCAGGAAGAGGAAGTGATGTAGCTGGACAGAGAGAGCAAATCAGGTGACAGAACAGCAAGGCATATAGGCACAGGTAGACTGGAAGTAACTCGCATTTGGAAGATGCAGAGTTGGTGAGGTAAGGTTAGCTGTGGCTTTCCCCATTTCCCTGATCTCTCAGGTTTTCACCTCTATATCTGGCTCCATTTTTTTTTATTCAAAAAGACCATTTAGAAATTTAGCTACTGTAGCCCAGTGTGGCCTTGAACACACAGAGATCCAGACAGATCTCTGCCTCAGAGTGATAGGATTAAAGGTGTGTGCCACCACTGCCTGACCTCTTTGTCTAATTTAGTGGCCGGCTCTGCCCTCTGATTCCCAGGGAAGTTGTATTGGGGTACACAATTTGTCACCACAGACTTCCTTTAACCTGGCTGTCCTGACTGCCTCACAATGAAGAGTGACAGTGTGAACTGTCAGCTAAAATAAACCCCTTCTATCTTAGATTGCTTTTGTAAGGGAATTTGATCATAGCTGTAGGAAAAGAATTTAAGATGGATGGTAAGCACACATATTTAATTTTGTTTTACCTTCTGAGTTATTCTTAATGTCTCATTCACAAAGAGTTCTAAGCCTTGTAATGGCTGAAGTGACATGCCCTTGCATTTTCTTGTTTATACTCTAGGAGAAGCTTCATAAATCTGATTCAACTACACTTGGGCTGCCCAGTGCCCCTCTAATTTACGTTTATAAGCAATTATCCATTGTAAGTACTTTATTATTTTGATTCGTGCCTGTGAAATCACATTCCCATTTTAAAATAATTACACTTTAAGAATTCCATACCCTCAAAATCTCAGTAAAATAATTATTTTTGTTGTATTGTACTTTGTGCACATTTCTCTTCCTGATCCATCTGTGTTGTCACAAACTTTGCAGTTACTGCACTGAAGCTGATGGAGTATTAGATGGAAAAGCCCACTGATGTTGTTCCTGGGGATGACAGATTTCCCTTCAGTGAGAAGGTGGAGATGAGATATGTGCACAGATGCTCCTATAGTTTGATCTTTCCTTGTGACTTGCTGGGTGGGTGGCAATTAGTCTTATGTTGAAGTTAGTTTCGTTATCTCTGAAGTTACTGAACAGGGAAACCTTCATATTGAACAGCAGTGGTAAGGGAAAGGGGCTGAGAGGCAATGCTAGCTGTCACTACATTCCCTGAGATTTTGTGGTTTATTGAACACACACACACACACACACACACACACATTTATCAGTGGCCAGACCATCACACACCAATGAAGGATAGCCTTTTGAGACACAGGACATTGGCTCCATTCAACTAGTGCCTTAGCCAATAACCATGTGAATAGTTAAATCAAACTGCCATGGAAAGGCAACCTGGGAAACATTTTGTGCAAAACCTCCAACTGGCAAGACAGTTTACATCATCTCATGCTGTTACTTTGATCCATGCCACTAACATTTTTATAATATGATTTTCCTTCTCCTATATTTCTGTTATTTATTGAACATTTATTCTATAGAACTTTATTCTCTGGAATTCTAAGTACATAACTTCATTCCATCCCAAATTCTTTCAAATATAAATATTATTTTTTACAGTTAAATTAGATAAGTTAAAAAAGAAAGAATTAATACTGCAATATAAACTACTAATTCTGAGAGTCAGGAATGGGATTGATCTTTGCCCGCTTCTGATATAAACACCATCCCTGGCTGTGTATCTTCTTTCATCATCAGTGTTGTGTGGGCTGTGGCATCTACCAGGCAGTGACTTTCAGTACTACCCTTGCATGTGTTATCTCCTGAGACTTAAGAGGACAGCAAGTGCACTCAATAGTGTAGCTTAACCAGTGGAGGAAGACAACTTAACACACATGAAAATGTACTCAAGTAAATCTCTTTTCTTATTTCAAGGGCTACAAGCATAGAGGACTGTCCCCTAAACACCCTCCTAAAAATGGCCTTAACCTGACTTCATGCTTAAGAATCCTGTTCCTAAATAAGAACATAACCCAAGTGTGATTGAGGTTTTAGCATGACATTTCTGCTGGCATAGTTCAACCTAAAACATTGTTTATACAAATTTCTTAAATCATTTTTCTTATTATTGATACATTCATCAATATTCATTGTAGTTAACTCTGGTACTTTCAGTAATGATTCCTTCTTGTCTTTTATCAGTCTGAGATGCTCTCTACTTCTCCATGCTACTGTGACTGCCAAGCTCTAGATCTAGTGTTTGCTGGATCTGGAGATGCCCTTAGATGCTTAGATGTCACAATCTTTATTTGCCTTCAGGTTTTGTGACATCTGCACAATTTTACCTAAAATTACTAACTCAAGAGTATATTCCAAAGTCTAACCCCTGCAGTGTTATGAGTTCTTTAGATTCATACTGCACTCCTCAACAACTCTAGCCTAGAACATGTACACAAATGTCCATCATGAAAGACATGGCCGTGTCTTATACATTAGAGTGAATCATGACTAAACTTACTTTCTCATTACCTTTGAGAGCCTCGTTTTTTCCTTCTCCCTTCCTCCCTTTATCTTTTCTTTCTCCCATGCTTCCTTTCCCCCATCATCCTTCACTTCTCTCTTTCTCTTTCCTTCTCTCCCCCTTTCCTTACTCAATCTCTTTCTTTCTTTCTTTCTTTCTTTCTTTCTTTCTTTCTTTCTTTCTTTCTTTCTTTCTTTCTTTCTTTTTTTTTTGTTTTTCGAGACAGGGTTTCTCTATGTAGCTTTGTGCCTTTCCTGGAGCTCACTTGGTAGCCCAGGCTGGCCTTGAACTCACAGAGATCCGCCTGCCTCTGCCTCCCGAGTGCTGGGATTAAAGGTGTGCGCCACCACCGCCCGGCTCAGTCTCTTTCTTTTTAGCCAAATAAAGACTCTTTTTTACTTGAAACGCTACTTTCACTTGAAGCAATAACTGAATACCCCAGAGAGGTCACCTCACCACACTCCTGATGCAATGGGAGAAGCTAAAACAATTTCTTTAATGTTTAATTTTTTAATGAATAAGCATAGCAGATATTAAAAATTAACTTGCACAAATTTGTCTCTTATTTAGTACAGTAGTTCAGTGAAGAAAGCTTGCTCAAGGATGAGAATGTACAGAGATTGCACATTCAGCCTTCCTCTGTCCAGATTTGAAGCTCCTGGTCTATTTAGGCAACACTCAGGTCTCAGTTCCTCTCCTCACAGCCCTTGGATCTGCACCTCATCTGAACTCCTTGATATAAAGAATTTATGGGCCATAGAAGAATTTCATGTGCCAAATGACTAGTAGAACCTTAAGGATTTGATGTTCTGTTGGGGAATATTATTTTAAGGTGTGTTACTTTTGTTTATATTGCATTTGTTTAACTATGAAACTATGTTACTGTGCCTGTCTAAAATAACTGATGGTCTAATGAAGAGCTGAATGGCCAATGGTGAGACAGGAGAAAGGATAGAAGGGGCTGGCCAGCAGTGAGAATTAATAGAAGAAGAAATCTGGGAAGAAAGAAGAAGATCTAGGAGCGAGAGAAGGAGGAGGACTCTAGGGGCCAGCCACCCTGCTACACAACTAGCAATGGAGTAAGAAAGAAAGGTGTACAGAAATAGAGAAAAGTAAAAGCCCAGAGGCAAAAGACGGATGGGTTAATTTAAAGTTGAGAAAAGCTGGCAAGAAACAAGCCAAGCTAAGGCCAAGCATTCATAACTACGAATAAGCCTCCACATATGATTTATTTGGGAGCTGTGTGGTGGGCCCCTCAAAGAGCAAAACCACACAACAACAATGTTCCTGTTAAAGCCCAAAGGAAATACTAATAATAACAAAGAATCTTTCAATGGTACTTTCACATGAGAATGACTTTTCAGACCCTGGATTCCAGGTGACACCTCTTGTCATGCTCCTGCTACCACTTGGAAAGATATGGGATGGGACACAGGGATCTGTTTTCAGTATGAAGCACAAAACTGTAGAATTTCTTGTTGCATGCATATGCCAGCAAACTAAATGAAGACAGATTATGTCAAAAACTCTTGGGTACCTTAGTGAAATTATGAAATTGTCAAGAAATATAAAGCTTATGATTGATCTTCTTGAAATAACATAGGGAGTTTTAAATGACAGACATACATTTTTATGTATGTCAGAACAGCAAGAATTTCAATAAGAAATAGTTAAAAAATGATCGTATATTATGGTTTGTGTTTCTGTGTTTAACTGAACCCAATATGCTATTTTTGGTAAGAGGAAAGATACTTCAGAAGCTATTTTAGGTAAGCAAAACTGGTCATGGATCACAATATTTGTAAATTACAACTTGTAATATGCAACTTGTAAGTAAGCTCCCTCACAACGAGTTAAAGGTATTAAATATTTAGAGTGCCCTTAGCACTTGTTGGTTTGGAGGCTAGTACATTGAACATTGCTCTTTCTTTATTTTTTTTCTAAAAATAAGTAGCATTGTTACCCTGCAGGCCAAGAGGAGAGAAAGAATGAAGGATGAGGTTTCTATGCATTACTTTGTCTTTTCTGTGAATGGACAGTAATTTAAATAAAGATTCTTGATAAAAATTTCTAGTATTACAAGCATCACATAAGAATCATAGGAAATCTGTTTATTTTCAAAAATTCCCAAGTTAATTTGAGGGAAAGAGAGTCTTTCAAAACCGATTGTTAAAAACAGCTGTGAGCATTAGACCCTGCCTCACCAACAGCAGTCTTATACAGATGCAAAAATTCTGCAACTGAAGATTTTAAAGAGAAAGTGATATCTATGCAAGTTTAGGCTCATCAAATACTACTCAGAGTTGCCATAAACCACTCTTGAACAGGGGTGAAAACTGATGAATAAGAGTTCAATAAATATTAGAAGCCTCACATCCAAGTTTACTCTGAAGACAAAAATGTCATCACAGACAGGGAAAATATTTGCAATTCACATTTTTAACAAAAGATTGATGTAGATGTAACCAACCGTCGTATAAATAAGAAACACAGAACCAATGCAAAGAAGAAAGCCAAGAGGTCAGAGCTAAGAGCCAAAACCTTACCCTTCCTCCTCCTGCAGTGGTCCTACCTCTCCGAAGGAGCCAGGCTTTCTGGGTTAAAGTCTTTTTATAGAGTCTCTGTTCTGCCTTCTCATTGGTTGTAAACCCAACCACAGGACTGCCTCATTACGGCCTATCTGTATAGACCTCCAGGTGTTCTATGGTTGGTAATGAGATTAAAGGCATGTGTATCCAATGCTGGCTGTATCCCTGAACACACAGAGACTTACCTAGCTCTGTCTACCAAGTGCTATGATCACAAGCTGTACACCACCACTGCCCTGCTTTCCTATGGCTTGCTAATAGCTCTGAACCCCAGGCAACTTTATTTATTATACAAATAACATTTTAATACAAAAGAAAATATCACCATAGATTGATATTGAAAATTTATGCTGAAATCATGTCACTAAAAATGTCTCAAAACATTTTTTGTTCAATTTGTTCAAACACATATTGATTAATTAGTTCTAGCCTGACTTATAAGTACTCCCTGTTCACTTCTCTGGACTCTTTTTCTTGTTTATGACCTCACCAATCTTAGATATAAATGTTTTTACTGGAGTTTTTCACCTAAAGCTGCGTTATTTAATTAAATAAACATCAAACAGTTGTCAAGACAAACTGGCTGCTTGCGAACCTGGAGTTTCTTTCGCATTTAGTAGTTATTACTATTATACCAACAACACCCAAGGAAAGAAGAAGTGAGAAATAATCTTGAGATTTAATAGAAATTTGCATGACTACTCAAAAGATCTTCCAAGCATGGAAAATGAAAGACCCTTAGATTAAGTGATTTTCCAACTTTCACACAATTAGTTAATTATGGATCAATAATTCAAGTTCTGTGTATTCAACTAGAGTTGCCTCAGAGGACAACAGAACTGATGGAGGAATAAAAACACATTCTATTCCTAAAGTCACTAGAATAAACAAAGCGTGAATGAAGGAGAAATGGGATCAGCTGGAAAGGCTGCTGGCACTCACATTGATTTCTGTGGATATCTGCACATGGCAAATGTTGTATACACATTCAATCACTTCATATTTGCAGCCACTTTGTCAGGTGTCTGTAACCATGTTTAAAAACACAAATAATAAAGTAACAGGAGGGGCATTTACTTTACCCAGATCACAGAGCAGGTATGGTCCAGAACTTGAATCCAAGTTCTGACCTCAGGCCAAGTACTAAGTCCCTTTGTATTTTGCATCTCTAGCCTTTTAAAGAAAGAAAGAAAAGGCTGAGCTTTCAGATTGTCTGATAATGGCAGAAATCACCTTAATATGAAACCATTAGTAGCTCTTCAGTCAGAGATACTCTAAGCTTGTGTCTATGGCAATTGCCTTCTTTTCTGTTCAATTGATGTTATTCATATAATCAGCCACCATTCACCAGTCTAAGTGTACCAGAATGGGTGTTGTTGTAGGAAAAAGAATTTTAAAGACCAGTGCCTTTTATTATTGATTCCTTTCATAACTTATCAAAGTACATTATTAGGCAATTTATACCTTTTTCTGCTATGATCAGCAATAGTGTGCTCTATGGTAACTTTAAACCAAATCATTCATTTACATATTTATTTAGTTAGCAAAGCACATGTATTTTTCTAAAGCAATATTGCTTAACCTTTGTTTAAATCATTTATCATTGGCCAAGACTTCGCTGAGCTCTGCATTCTCAAGATTTAAATTAGGAATGTCGATCATTTTTTCTACTTATAAAATGGTATTCTAATACTGCAATGTCTTCAAAGTGCCTGCCATTCTACCTCATAACACCTCAGAATTCCTACTATCATTCTTTATCATACCTTTTCTCTTTCTTTGCAAATCCTTTTAACACCAAGAGTTTTTAGACAGTTGTATTATCCCTCATTTCATTCTCATATCTCAGAAGTCCATTTTCCTTCTTTTAACCCCATGCTCCATGTCAGCTCCTCATATGACAATGTCTTTCAAGGTTTTATTGGTTTTAAACATTTTATCATAAAAGAAGAGCTATTATATTGCTATAAGCTTAGTCAATGTTCTGACATGCAGATGGAAAGCACCTTTATTCATTAGTCATGTATTTGTGGAGGCATTAAGATTAAAGATCCAGCATTCACCCATCAGATTACAGAAAGCAGCCATTCAGACACCCTCTCCACTATTGCTGAGTGTTAGCTGTGTCATCCTTGTGGATTCCTGGGAGTTTCCCTGGTACCAGGTTTCTCCCTAACCCCCAAAATGGCCCTTCTATCAAGATATCCCTTTCATTACTCTCCTCCTCCATCCAGCCCCCAACTGGACCAACCCAATTCCTCATGCTCCCATCCCCCATACCCCCTCCTGCCCCCAGTTTACCTTGAAGATCTCATTTATTTCTCCTGCGATGGAAGCAAGCAGATGCAAAGATCCATAGCCAAGAACTGGACCAAGCTCCAGGAGTCCAGATGAAGACAGGAAGAAGGAATTGTACAACCCAGAGGGGTCAATATCATGAAGGGGGAACCCACAGTAGTTCAGCTGACCTAAACTAGCAGGAGCTCATGGACTCTGGACCAACAGCTAGGGAGCCCACATGTGACCCAACCTAGGCCCTCTGCATGTTGGTGACATTTGTGTAGCTTGGTCTGCTTGTGGGGCCCCAGCGGTGGGATCAAGATCTGTCCCTGGCACATGAACTGCCTTTTTCAAACCTATTCCCCCTGCTGGGTTGCCATGCCCAGCCTTGATGCAAGGGGAGAATATTGTTCCTGCCTCAACTTGATATGTCATGCTTTGTTGACTCTCATGGAAGGCTTGCCCCTTTCTGAATGAAGGAGGAGTGGATGGGGGAGAGAGTAGATAGGAGGGTTGTGGGGGAGGAAATGTGAAGAGAGGAGGGAGAGGAAACTGTAGTTGGTATGTAAAATAAATTAAAAAAATTAAAAAAATGAAAAGAAAGGATAAGATAAATTTTTAAGAGAAAAAAAATCCAGGTTATCTGTTTTCTCATAAAAAAAAAAGATCAAGCATTCAAACACTTTTCACCATAGTTCTTTTTCCTACAATAGGATGAACAGTTAGACAAAGTGATTCTATGTGGTTTCTCGTGAAATTGAATGCCATATCCTATGTAAAAGTTACAGAAAAAAATGAAATAGAGAAGGGAGGAAGGGAAGGCATGAATCTTATTTGCACATCTAACTACAGGAAATAGATTCCTCTGACCTCAGTTTTCCTTCCTTGAACAAACTAACTTTAGTGACTTTGTAATTTGTGGCTTATTAGTTCTACTGGAGCTTGGAGAATGTGAGATCTAGGAGGCCAGCAAGACTATGTCTATGGTCTTGAAGCTGAGCAGTTCTGAATGCTAGTCTCATAACTGAGACGTTTGAAAAAAACATCTCAGAGTAGAGGAGTCTGTTTGATCTCTTCTGGAGCAAAGAACAAATGACAATGAGGTTAACCTGTCAAAGGCATTGTAGGAAATTCTACCACTGAGACAGGGGCAGGGAAGAGGAAGGTAATCAAGAGAATGAGAGCTGTGCAATCAGCACCTCTGGAGACACGTCTCAGAAAGAGGGGTTGCCATTCTTACAGAATCCAAATCCTACTGCCCGCCAACATGTTATAACAGTGCACTGCTTTGTGAGACGTGAGGTTCCAGCGCCACGTGTGGCCGAACACAGGCAGTAGCTAAATAACAGTTTTGTACTCCATTACTTTAGAATTCCATGCAGTCTTTAGTTATCCATTGGTTATGTCTATATTTGGGTGCAATTCTTTATCACCTGCGGATTTGTGTCTGTTTGTGAAATAAGGATTATAAAACAAATCTTTGTAGGATCAATTTTAAAAAAGAAAAAAAAGCTAAATTATTGATGGGTAAACATTTTTTTTTTCTAACATGGGGAGATTACTGCTCGGAACCAGTTTTGCTCATAATTAAGTGAGGATGCTTTCTAGAGAAGGTGGCCACAGGAAATCTGCTCTAGAAGAAACAAAACAGAGCCTGGGTGCTGTCATCTGAACAAAGTAGGATAAGGTATCTTGTCAGCATTTCTTATGTAACCTGTGGTAGTGTATAGAGAACCAAGTAGGAGTATTTTCTTATTGATAATAACATTTCAAGCATACCCTCTATTAAATGTTTTATGCTACCCAAGGAAGTGTATTCTAGATTCCTATTTTGTGAGTGAATAAAATAATGAATGGAGAGATAAAGAGCTAGTACCAGGTCACAGAAATGTGCAGTGAAGATGGGGAAGAAGGGACATTTTGGCTCATCCTAAGCTCTTTGAAATCCTGCCTCTAGGGTGCAGAGGAGATGCAGAGCACAGGGCAGTGAACCATATGATTTGACACTAGTTAACTGAGTGAATTTCTAATTCACCAACTAAATTTTTAGGAGTGGCCTCTGTGGTGTTTCAACCCACCTCTGGGTTCCTGTTTGGTTCGCCAACAAAGGAAACCATTGCCCATCTCTTTGGTTAGTATTGTTTCTAAGTGTCATGTACAATTCTTTGTATTGCCCCCGCTTCCCTCAATATGTTAATAAACCCTGGTGACTCTGCTTGGAATCACAGCATACTGCACATATTTTTCTTGTTTCCAGGATGACCACTGATATGAAGCCACCTCCTCTCATTTCTCTTGCTCAGAAGTACAGCTTCCTCCCAATTGTTCTTCTGCCCAAGGACCTTCCTTCTCATAGCATGCTGACTTTCAGCCCCTACAAAACAACCAGTGTCTTCTTTGACTATGCCACCCCTTACCCTCCCATTGCAAGCATGCTGGCTGTTTACAAGATGCAAAATTAAGCTCATCCCCAATGACCAGCCTAAGCTTTGCCTCACTGCCCACTTCCTTACCAGTCATCTTTCCTAGAAAGAACTCTCAGCCATTTCAACCCAGCTTGAAATGAAGCATAATAAATGAAGTTTTCATTACAAATTTCTCCCCTCACTCCTCAGCAGAATATCCCAAATACAGTAACAGAGCAAAAGAAGCTGGCGATTGCTCATGTATATCACAGTAGAATGGAAAGGACTTCCATTTGGATCAAGAGGGCATTGGATCAGTTCACAACAACGACAACAACAAAATCAGTACTTTTCTGTATGTTTGGGTTTACTCTGCTCCTTGATGTCTGAATTGTTTAGAAGTGAGATTTGCTTATTTATTCAGGATCAATTGTGGGCATTTCTTGATTTGGCTCCAGTCATGAGAGGAATTCATCATAAGCCTTGACTTTAGAGAGGTTCTTCAGTTCTTTGAAAAGGAGAACAAAAATTGTTCCATTTCAGAACTGAATGTTTCTTTTGCTTAACTGTATCCAAAGCCCTCTCTAAGAGTGAATAAGACTAAAGATAATTGAGGATTAGGGATGAGAAGGTAAGTAAAATGAATGTCAAATCCTGTTCTTTTCTTTTGGTTCACCTTCCATTCTGCTCTTTTCTTTCCTCCCTGTCTCCTCTCTTCCTCTTTCCCCTTCTCTCCCTTCTTCCTCTCTTACTCTCTCCTGTCCTTTCTCATTTCTTCTTCTCTCCCCTCTTTAATATTTCCTTTCTCTCTCTTCCCTCTATCCTTTCATCATCTCTTTCTCCCATGTAGGAGAGAGAAAGTAAGGAAGGTCTTGGGATTCTTACTATGTGTTTGTCATTAAGGAGCTGAGATATTTTAGAAGAAGGTATTCAGATCAAATTGTCTCCTACCTTCTAATCTTATTTGGTTTGAGGCTAATGACAAGGAAGTGAGAGCTGGATGGTCCTCTGTGCGGGAGGATTTAAAAGCAGTCATTTGTGCATAGATATTTCATTTTTGATATTAATAGTAAAATATCTATTATTTATTCTGTATGCTACCTAGTTAGAATGTAAAATCTTTTTGTCATATTAAATATTTTTAATTGAATGCAGTCTCTACAATCCCACGGGAAGAATGCATCCCTTTCATTTTATAGGCATAGAGAGTAGATGCCAAACCCCCCCCTTTTTTTTTTTAGTTTACTAAAACATTTCTCTAGTACACAGTAGAGTTATGGGCATAATCTATTTTATCTCTATCTGCACCCTCATTTACAAACATGGTTTTCTGTTTCTTCATATCCACTCTAGCCAAAGAACCCTAATATTTCTGAATCTTATTCCCATACTGTAAGCATTTTCATATCTGAGAGGTGTGAGTCAGCAATTCTTAAAGGAAACAACTGATCTCAGTTAATGACCCATAATGCAAGGTTGTGAAAATAGTAACATTATCAAACAACATACTTTGCATAGAGTCTTAATATTAGTTGAGTTGAATCTGGGATTAAGAGAGAGATAGTGTGATGATTTGTCCTCTTTTTCAGCTTGCTTGGATTTGGAATCACCTAGAAGACATCACTGGGTGAGATGAACTCATCTGGGGACGGAAGACCCACCTTGGCTGTAGGTAGCAGCATCCTGTGGGCTTGGGGTCTGGGCTGGATAAACTCTGAAAGCATGAGGAAGCTCGCTCACCATTAACATTTGTTTCTTGGTTCTTCCTAAAACTCCTGCAAGGTAACCAGCTATCTCATGCTGTACCACAACAACCTCCTTACCATGGTGTACTGTACTCTCAACCCATGAGCCAAAATAAACCCTCCCTTATTTAGGCTGCTTTTGTCACAAGAAGAAATTTAATGTAGACAGCATATAACTGTAATTGACATTCATATTCACAGAAGATGCTGTTTTAGACAAGGATGGGTTCTCTCATATGAATAAGATTCTCTCTCTCTCTCTCTCTCTCTCTCTCTCTCTCTCACACACACACACACACACACACACACACAAACACACACAAAGTGGGGGTGGGATTTGAAGAACTTCAAGAAAGAGAGAGAATTTGAGAATGCCAAGTTTCTATGGGTTTATTTTTATTAATAAATATTTGCTGAAATCCAGATTGATCTAAAATATACTAAAATATTATACTAAAACACCAAGAGTGATATACCATGACTTATCTTTCTGATTTGCCTGGAAGAATTTACAAAACTAATCAAGTCTCAGTGAGTGACTCTGGTGTCACAATCAGTGGCTGCCATGAACATTCTACTCAAAAACAAGTTGCTTTTACTTCTCTACACAAGAACTTACAGTTTTAATTACTGTCGTGTTTTAAGTTGTGAAGTTGCTTGGTTTGCTCTTATTTCTCCCAGAAAATGGTTGCTTTTCAACCTCTTGTTGCTATTATCTACATACAAATCTCATCTTTTTTCACATATCACTGTGACAGGATGTACATAGAGTCTATGATCTGATCACATTATAGTCTTAACTTTTGAGCACTTCTAAAAGCAAATGTAATATTAATACTCAAAGTGGCTTAATTCAAAATGTGAAAGGTTTTATAAACTCAACTGAAGAGATAGTGTTACAAAAGGACTTGGACTCGTCAGGCTTGGGTGTAGCTCAGCATGCATAAGACTCTGGTTTCACCCTCAACACCCAAAGTAAACATTTAAAAAGGCCTCATTACATTTTATAATAAGATAGAGATCTCATTCTGTCTCCACTGTTGGCATTCCCAGCAGTGTGTTGGCTGATCTACTAAGCAGATTAAATCATAGAGTTTGGTATCTTTGATATCTCAGTAATATTTATTAAACTATTAATAGTAAATGTGGAGAACAGAAATGATGGATCCTGAGGCTGCTGCTTAGAAACTGTGGCAACAAGACTAATTTTCAGTGTTTTCCATTTCTGATACATGAGCTTGATATTTGTTGAGAAATAAGATGCCCAGGACAGTATTTGCAATAAATTTCCTTCACAGTTCCCTGGGCTTACATCCATTATTTCCTGATGATTGGATGCATATATTTTTCTGATGCTATGATAGATTTGTCAAAAGGTTACAGAGGGCCTTTACTGAGGTAGTTTCAACAAATAGAAACAGATTCCCCTAAAGGCCTTTAAGGCTGGTTTGAAAATTCAAAGTGCTATTTGGTCAGGTAGCAAGTAGGATCCATCTCATCACTGATCTAAAAAGCTATTTTAAAAAGCCAAAGACAAACAGTTATTGCAAGTTTTATTTTCAACAGAATTGCTCATTCTCAGCCATATAGTAAAAGAAGTCAGGGCCACTTTTGTGGCTCTGAAAAGAATGGGGTGGTAGTGGCTGATGTTAGAAGGCATGAGGTAGTGGATTACAAAACAGTCTACCAAACAATTGGTAGACTCAAAACAGTCTACCAAATACAGCAATATTTCTAAAATATGGGATGGGTCGTGGTGATGCCCACCTTTAATCTTAGCATTTGGGAGGCAGAGGAAGGCAGATTTCTGACTCTGAGGCCAGCCTGGTCTCCAGAGTGAGTTCCAGGACAGCTAGGACTATATAGAGAAAATGTATCTTGAAAAACAATAACATCAACAAGATTACCAATATAGGAGATGGAGAGATGACTCGGTGATGAAGAGTACTTGCTACTCTTGCAGAGGACCTGGGTTTGTTTCTCAGCACCCACATTGTAGCTTAAAACCATCAATAACTCCTACTCCAGAGGATCTGATGCCCTCTTCTGGTCTCCACACATGCAAGCTCATACATTTTCACATAAATAAAAAAGATTGCCAGGCAGTGGTGGCACAGGCCTTTAATTCCAGCACTTGGGAGGCAGAGGCAGGCAGATCTCTGTGAGTTCAAGGCCAGCCTTGAGATACAGAGCGAGTTCCAGGATAGGCTCCAAAGTTACACACACAGTAACCCTATCTCAAAAAAAAAAAAAAAACCAAAACAACAACAACAACAAAAAGATTACCAAATGTATATTTTAATATCCAGACATCATTATATAAAAATCAGATGTTGTATCTGGTGTCAACTGTGTGTTGACCTGCTGTCAAGAACATAGAGTCCTTAGCTCTGAAGCTGCTGACACTTCACAGAAAGTGGTAAGCAGCTACTGATTTGGGTCACCTTTTTGTTGCTAACCTGTATTCACTGGTTCATTATTGTGCTATTTCCTAAAAGGTTACAGAGTGACATTCAACGTTAAACAACAGAGTGTTTACAAAAACAGAAATAGAAGAATACCACTTGAGGAGGTGTATTGTAAAAAGACTTTGACCCTGAATACTTGAGGATATTTGTAATAGCAGCTAAACATTCCCTGCAGTTTCTCACACGTGTAAGTGCTCACAGGGATCTTGTTCAAGCTGAATGACTGAGATGGCTGGAATGTTTGAGGTCAAGGTGTGAGACACTCCACTCTCCTTGCATATATTGTGTATAAAGCCATGCTAACCATGACAAGCCAAAGACTTTTAAAAACAAATGAAATGTCTTTTCTTGATATCCCACTTCTTTTTCTTCTTCTAGTTTGCATTTGTAAATTTCGTTTGTTGCTTTTGAGACAGGGTTATGACCCACAGCCCAGTCTAGCCTGGAACTCACTGTTCTCTGGAAACGGCAGCCATTTTCCTCCTTCAGCCTCCTGTGTGCTGGGATTACAAGCATGTACTGTAAGGGAGGGTAGAGACTATTCAGGACACATCCGGACACTAAATTCTCAGCACAAAGGAAATTTATTTCCCTGGAGGGGCAAACAGGTAGGGGAGGCTGTGAAGGCATACAGCAATAAAGCAGCAGCAACAGTAGCAGTAGCAGCACGTGGCAAGCAGCAAGCATCAAACAACTGTATTTTTGTTATTTTTTTTTTCAGGAATGGGTTTTTAAGGAGAAAAATGGAGAGTCTGTGCTAGGAATCTGTTATACATCTGTATGTAAAATTTTCAATCCTCTGTCAAAAGTCCAAATTAGGGAGAGGAAATATGATTGTAAAAGTTAAAAAGTCTGTGCTGGGTTTAATGATGTCCAAGGTTCCATGTTGGGATGGGAAAGATGGACTCTATAAATGACTTAGTACTGCATGTTCAGTTTCAGCCTGAGTTCAGAAGTGCACACAGAAGCTAAGCTGCACCTCAGCTCTGTGGAGTCCCTGGTGCTCTTTGGATCAGTGATGTTGAGATCTGTGTTTGAGCCATATCTGTCACCTCAAGGGTGTGCTTTCACTCCCCTTGCCCCTTGACATCTGCTTTCCCCAGAATTTTAACAACATTAACTTGATTCTTTTGCTCTGTGTAATTTATACCAATAAATTATAATTGAGATAATTTTTAATTTTAATCTATGATATCTGTCAACTTTCCCTGGAGCCCCTTTCTTTTGTTCTCTCTGTAGTTCTTTTGAGTGTCTTATCTTGCTCCTGTGTGGCTTCAGCCTCATCATGCTTCCCTCCAAGGATGGACTCTCTCCCACTTCTTTTCTTCCTCTGTATCTCTGACAGGAATGACTGATGTTTGATTGTTTGTTTGTTTTCTATTGTTTATTTGTTTGTTATCTGAGAAATAATCTTCCACTAGAAATCAAAGACTCTTGAGTTCTTGCCCAGACTTTGGATATAAATAGTCTCTCTCAGGGTGACAGCATCCAAAAACGTTCCTGGCTGTGTGACCTGGGGATGTCTGCAAGATCTAGATCTGTGTTTTACTTTGAGATGCAAATGCATGACTCAGGAGTCACATGAGTGTCTCTATGGTCTTGTATTGTCTTGACAGTTGTAAATTAAATATGAAAAGCTTGATCTTAGTGTAGTATCCCAAGATTTCAGCAAAATATATTTAGAAAGGTTCAATTCTGCAAAGACAAAAATATTGTATTTATAATGCAGAGTATTATAATGTGTTATTAATGTATTTAGGTTTCTGAACCATTAGGGGCTGTTCATTTTTTTCAGTGTTTGAGCTCTTTTAGTAAAGCTGTAATGCACAGTCACAAACAGGTTCTTCTATAAACAAACATATCATATATTTCTAGAGATCCAAGGGGAAAATATTAAGTGATATGTTAAATGTGTAATTAATTTTATAAGAAACTGCCACTTCCTAAAATGACCATGTCAGTTTATATCCTATAACTTTATTTTGTTAAACATTTTGACCACACATATTGATAGTTTTGTACTCAGCTTCTCACACTGTGAGTTGGGACAGCACATAAGATCAATGACAGAACTTGATAACAAGACATTTCTGAATGTACAACAAGCAAAAATTAATTCAGATCAAATTCTGTGATGAACCTAAGGTGTTTCAGCTGAGATGTGCTGTATCACACAAAATGTTCATTTTGCACTGAGGGTCCTCCACAATGTGCACCACAAGTAGACACTGCTTGGAATACCTCATCATGGATTTTTCCCATTGTATGTTACAGACCACAGTGTTTTTACTGTATGTCCACCACATTCTGCTCTCATAAAGCATAACAATTTAATTTGGAATACAAAGACTTTTAACATTCTTTTAGCATCATTCCTCAGCATGTATCAGATTAGTCTGTCTTTGGATTGTGTTAAATTTCCTATTTTGAAATTCACATTTTAACTATTAAATAAATTTAGTTAGCAATATACAGTGCTAATTGTAATGACAAATATGTGAGAATGTATTATAAAGATAATCATAATTCATGAGAATTCCTTTAGCTTCTACAATAACTTTAGTATGAAATCAGAAGATACAGAACGTATTCTTTCTATAGACTAAGACTTTCAAAAACATTTCTGAATTTCAGGTACAGAAATTTTAGTAGTAATGCATATCACCCAACTGCATATTACCCTCCATTGTTGCCCTCTGGTTTCCATTGTCCTGAGGCTTACTATATCCTAGGATATAAAACATGTTAATCATCCATTTTTAATTCATAAAGCATCTGTTGAGGAACTGCCATATACCCAATATCAAACTGTAAAGAAAGATATTGGTGCAAATGAAACCAATAAATGGAATAGAGTGTGGTTATGTACTGCTATAATCCTAGTACCCAGCTGATAAAGGTAGAAGAATCAGGTGATTAAAGTCATCCTTGCCTACCCAGTGAGTTTAAACCCAGCTCAAGATACATAGGACCATTAAAAACAAACAAACAAATGAACAAAACAAAACAAAAACAGCAACAATAAACATAACAAATAAAATTATCTAGAGTTAATAAATAAAAAGCAAACCCAGCAAAGAATCAGGTGCTGAGTATATGAATATATCAATATAAGTTATGGATGTGGTTGAATAGAAAAGGAGAAATATTTAAAGGTGGCACTACTGATTCCCCCCAACAACACCCTTTGATACATACATCATCCTTCTAATACTGCCCTATAGAAAGTAACTTTCCACAAGGTTTTAGGTGAAGGAGATGAGGCAACAATTCATTCAAATACTAAGTTTCAGAAGCATTGAGGGACATACTCACAGCCATACCTTATGTAGAGGAAATGGGTACAAAGACTTTATATGAAACATTTGATCCATTGGGCTACAACATATTATAAATATAGTCATTTAGTAATGATGGGAAGTGTTCTATCAGAGAATGGTAAGGTGATGTCATGACTTTGAAAACCAGAAATTAATGATGCGTATGGAGTAGAGGATCTGTGATATCAGTCTAAAGGCAGAAGCTTACCATAAAATGTTGACAAATACATGCACCCACACTGTGTAATAGCTGTCTTAAACCATTGTCTTTATAAAGCACACACTTACTGTATTTTCATTTTCTCCTTTATTCCAATATATTTTATAGACATAATTACTGTGAGATTCCCACACATGCAACTGAACCTAGGATTTATTTGGCAAGTGATTGATATTAACTTGACTGGAATCCAGTCATTTTTAAGGAATAGAAAAATTTTACTAGTTTTTCTAAAAAGGACTCCAGATAGCTCCTTTTGCTAATTTGCTGTTGATGATAGCCTCCACTAAGTCAAATTTTGATTCCAAATGTTCATTGAAGCCTCTTGTACATACCTTTGCATGTTTGATGTCTTCATTTTTAAATTCCAGCAATGTTTTAGCAGTCTGGCATCCTTGGTGAGGTGTGCAACACTTAGTGGGGTTCTTCCTATCATTGGTATTTGTGTTAGTTCATGTCTTTCTTGACTGAATGATACTTAAGAACAATGTCAACAGCATCCTAATCTCTCCATTCCTGGCACTCAGCACAGGGTTGGGGGAAATATTCACTCAACTGAATTCTTAAAATTCTCACAAGCTGTGAAATTGTGACATTCCACCAAAGAGGTGAAGGGAGGGTAGGCAATGGGCACATGCTCTATTCTTTCAAAATGACTTGTTGTTTTTTTCTGTTTGTTGGGTTTTTTTTTTTTTTTAATTTCTGAAGTTCCCACTCCCTTGCATCTGTTGAATCAATTTTACTTCCACTTGTCAGTCTTACTTTAAAGAACAGAAGTGTTATGCCCAGAATGCGAGGACCCCCAAAAGACCACCATGGAGAGTGAACCCTATATGTAAAAGCAAAGAGCCTTTATTTTCAAACTCTGAGCTTGGTCTCTCTATCTGTCCAATGCAGAGCGGAGAGCCCTGACTTCAGGTGGGGTAGAGGTTTTTTTTTTTTTTTTTTTTT